>JBAMBJ010003407.1:0-59383 GCA_037043495.1 Drosophila recens
TAATGGAAATTACCTGTTAGCTGAATACAGTCGAACTTCCCTAACTCGAATCACCATTATCCAAGAAAAAAGTTCGAGTTAGGGAGACTTCGAGTTAGGGAATTTTTTTTTTCAGTGTCTTAAAAGAAACTACAAATGCATTCAATCATAAGTACAATTCAAATTTCAATTTTTTCTGTTATTTTCAACAAAAAGGGATTCCAGTTTGTTCAAGACCTGTTAATATTCTTAAAAATTGGTTTCTTCGTTCCTTTGCCGTATCCAGAATAAGTTCCCTATTCAAATGTCATCTTAATTAATATTTAATTTTTTAATATAATGAAAAATGTTTTTGCTGAGATACCACATTTTTCAGCAACTTTAATTTATTTGGTCTACTTTCAAATTCCTTAACTACTAATAAGTTTGAATATTTCCTTAAACATTTTAGTAACTAAACTGATGCGCTGACAAAGAAGTATATTACGAGCATCTTTCCTATAGCAATTTCACAAGCTTAAGTAATTTTTGATGCTATATTCTATCATATTTCATCACCATATGCTAATGTACATCAATATTACATATCCAAACGATCCGTTAACAAAAGCATAAAGCAGAAAAGAAAAAAAAATTCAAACTTTATTGGAGATTTTCCCGAAAAATTCGACTTACAGAAGTACGGGCCAATATTTTTGTTCGAGTTAGGGAGAAATTCGAGTTAGGGAAGTTCGAGTTAGGGAGACAGAATTGTATGAAATTTGCTCAGTAAACGCTATTGCCACTCGATTTTGTTCGAGTTAGAGAAACTTCGAGTTAGGGAAGTTCGAGTTAGAGAAGTTCGACTGTATATACATTTTACTTAGAGTGGGAATAGGACAGCAGCAGCAAAGTGTCAAAGCACCCAGAGTTTAAGAGTGCTGATAGCTTTTGCGCTGGGCATGTGTGTTTGTAAAGGGGACCAGTGTCGCCAAACAATTTGTTTTAGCTTGTACAAACAATAATCAAAGTTGACAAAAAATATTGCAATTTCAAAATTTCTGATATCTTATTCAAAAATTTCTGATATCCCATAAAAAAAACCTCTTTACGAGGTAAAAGTCTAGTGACGAAAACATTTTCATGCCCCAAAATTTCTGATATCCAATTTTGTGACGAATAATATTAAGTTTTACACATAAATTATTTAAAACAAATTTTTTGCATTCGGCACTGCGCAAAACAGTGAGTGAGTTTTATTTGGTATGAACAATTGATACATTGTAGCGCAATGTTCCGAGTGCCAAAATTTTGTTTTAAATAATTTATGTGTAAAACTTAATATTATTCGTCACAAAATTGGATGTCAGAAATTTTGGGGCATGAAAATGTTTTCGTCACTAGACTTTTACCTCGTAAAGAGGTTTTTTTATGGGTTTGAAATTAACTACAAGTGTCGTCAATGTTTTTTTCTAAATGCAGTAGGTGCAAAGATTTAAAGATCACTTTTAAGTTATCACACAGATTATCAATGTACTTGTATTTTAGCTTTAAGGCTATCTTATCAGTTAAAAAAAAGGGAATTTTCCAAATAACAATTTGTACACTATTTTTTTTATTTTACCAATACGTATACCAAACACAATTATTTAAAAAGAATATGATCTTAAGCCCTTTTAATTTCTTCGTTGAAGTTCTAGTAATGGCACTGTTTTAAGCTTTATTGTAATATCCTCAACGAAGAAAAGATCTTCAAATTTAAAGCTCGTCGAGAATTTATAATTCCTTAGTAATTTCGCCAACGTCACTTTGGCGGATATTAAACCATATCTCCAACCTGAAAATGATGGTAATTAAATAGAATGTTGTTGTTATTTACAATAAAACTCTACCTATACAATTGCGAATGCCCTTTAAGAAGGGTATATAAGCGTAGGGATGCATGTCCTGAATTAGATGGGGCAGAAAGCGATCTGGATTGAATGTTTCCGCATCACTTCCCCAAATTTCCTTACTGCGATGTAAGCGAAAAATGTTGACAAAAATCTGAAGACCCTTGGGAATAACTACTCCGTTCGAGAGCTTTACGTCCTGGGACGTTTGTCTTGCAATAAGTGGAACAGGGGGTATAACTCGCATCGATTCATTAAGAATTAGATCTAGATAAACCATTTGTTGGGTGTCAGCGATGGAGACTTCAAAATCTCCAGTATGGGGAAACAATGATAGAATCTCCTCAAAGGCCTTCTCCTGGTACTCGGGAAACATGGCGAGTAACATCAATGTGTAGGCAAGCGTATTAGACGTTGTTTCAAAGGCTCCAAAAACAATGGCAATCGATTCATTTTCCACATGATTCAAGCTAAAAATGCCGCGTTTCCACAAATCTGTAGCCAGATTTAAAAACATGTTTTTATCCTGTGGCAATAGAGGAGCTGTAGTTTCCTTTGCCAAATTACTTTCAACCAGCGATCTGATGAGTCCCCGAATCTCTGATTTGGACATCGCGTAGTTCCTTTCCTTGCCAAGAAGTTGGCGGATAGTTTTATTTACTAGCCAGGGCGACATGCACATATCTGTAACGGCTTCCAGAAGACTATTATTAAATAGTAATCGCGTTCAGTTTTGTCAAATTTAATACATAGTACCCACCATTGGAAACTCTGAAGAATTTTGTTGTTCTTAAAATTCTCATTACTCTTGACATCAGCGCCCATTGTAGTTTCTGTACATTAATGACATTTACAGATAACATTAAATTTTAGATCTCGCAACACTCACGAATTGCAATTCTCAGGGATAAGCTTTGCAACAAGGGTATCAAGTCCTTTTCACCATTGTCTACCAATGTGTCCAGCGAATCCATAAGATGTGCCGCCTCAGAGTTGAATACGGGAACAAAGCTGAGCAGCATCTTATGCCCAAAAGCTGGATTCAGCAATTTTCGATGCACGCTCCAACGGGCATCTGTTCAAAGGAGGAAGTAACATTACCAATTCCAAACTTAAATGTATTTAAGCATTTAACTGTACCTTCTAAGCTAAACAACGAAGCTCCGAGATCATCGAGTGCCTTGTATGTGATGGCCTTGCTAACACAATGAGGTGAGGTTAAAATATCCTGTACTGTTTGCGGATCGCTCACAATTAAAACTGGTATGGTACCCAGCCACGTCATTGCCACAGGGCCAAGCTTGTCCATGAAGTAACCAATTTGTTGCAGAATGTCTATTCAATTTGTATAAATTGAAATAGGCAATTGTCAAAATACACAATTCACAGTGAGCCAGCAATCACTTACTTTCCCTATTAAAATCTAGGGCCTTGCCAATTATGGGATAACCAAGACTGCCAGGTATTTTGAACGCTAGCATATAGAATCTTCGACGAGTCCATAGATAATAAAGCCACAAAGTGCACAATAGAGCACACCACAATTGCCACATCAACATGATTGTACAGATTCCTCGAAGGACTTAAAATCTCCGAGATTTTTTCGAAGCAACCGAACGTTTGAAATCGCGTCAACTACATGAATAATTGAACATTTATGTTTGAGCCGAGTTTTTATAAGTCTGAACCGATAGTTGCTGTTTTATTGACCCTGTATTTAATTGGCTTTTTAATTGACCAGTTCTCTTTACACTTCCTTTATATCAGTTTTCTTCTCGATGCGGAAGCACTGCACCAAGTGCAAAGATTAAATGGACAACAACAATTATCATTGCATATTTAATACACGATAATATCGTATGTTTCAACGGTTCAAATACCAAGTAAATTTACATTTCTAACAAGTAAGAAAGCTCTAGTTGCAAATCTTATCATGTCTGATCAATGCTTAAGCTTTCGTATTACTCTTCTAATCAGTTTTATTTTATTTATGCGCAAATATGATGCGTAAATTATAGCTTAAAGGAGTCTACATACCAAATTTGAAAGATCTTCATAAATATCTTCATACTTCTTGTTTTATGAAAGGATATTAAATCTTTTGTAACTATAAGCTAAAAAGCTAAAAAATAATTAAATGGTACAAGGAGTGAAATAGAAATTGCAGATTTGGTTTCAAAAAGCCTTTAACTCCTATCAATTTATAAAAATATTGAATTAAAATAGAATTTAATTTACATTTATTTAGTCTTCCACTTAAAGTAAGCACAAAGCATACGCATTCAATAATCTTTATCTAAATGAAATTGAGAACGTAATAGATTGCTTTAAAGTTAAAGTAAATGTTATAATATCCCAGTAGGGTAATTATCATATCAGAAACATTTAATACTAGACAATGGCTTTCACTTTCAATTATCTTTATGTGCTTAATTATGCAAATTGAGAACTTTAGCAACAATCGTTCTCGTATTTGAGCCGAGTGCGACTTTACCAAATAGTTTACCACAATAAAATTACAGTTTCGCTGGCTCGGCATTTAGTTGAAGCTGACGCCAGACGTCGCCTCGATTGATGCCTGTCTGGGCCAGAATATATGTAGTTTACATAGTATGCAAGTATGTGTGTAGTAATTAAGAGGCGCTTGAAACTGTGCCGCGCTGCTGTTGCTCCACTTTGTTGGATTGCTGGCACTCTCAGACTGTCAGTCGGACTGTCTGTCTGTTGTTTGTCTCTCTGTCTCTCACTTTGAGTCTAGCTGCAACGCCATTGTCAGCAATAAATAGTCAAGTACATAATACTTATAATTTATTTTGCATAAAAATCCAACTTGGCATATGAGACGATGCTGATGTTGAATGTTGGATGTTGGATTTGGAATCGTTGCTGCTGCCCCGTCGCCTCGTCGCACTTAGTTAGATTTATGGTAAAGTCAGTCGAGCAATTTGCGTGGGTAAACATGCACTAAAACTCAATTTAGAGGCGGATATATTGTATGATATGTATGTATGTATGTACATACGTACTCGTATATAAATACATGCTACAGTGCCAGTGAATTGTATGCTGACACAGCAACGCCAACAGCAGCGCGCAATTTAATGCGATTTAGGCAGCACAAATTGAGCGGGCCACTTGAATGAATGAATGACTGACTGACTGACTGACTACATGACTGGCTCCATAACAACAACAACAACAACAGTAACAATGGCAGCTGATAACGATAAGAGCTAAAAATCTCCCATTCTGCTAGTATCTCTTTTCGGCCTGCCTCACTTTATTAAATTACATACTGCAGATTCTCTCGACTCTCAACTCTCGCGTACACCAATTAATCCCAACTGGATTTGGCATAAAGATAACACAACGACCTCGTGCTTCTCTTCCTCAACCTCAACCTCATTCCCATTCTCGTTCATGTCCACGTTGTCGCCATCGCTGCAGGGCAATCTGCCCAAATCTCGCCCCCTCAAGTCGACTCCACTCCCCAACACTCCACTCCCAAATGTGCCGTTTGACAATTTCCAGCGCGTGGCAAGAGGCGAGGCCTCTAAACGGCCTCCATTTTCGTTCCCAACCCGCCACTTGATACAAGCAGATAAGTCATTTTTATGTGACACTTTGCCTTAAATATTTCACATTTTGCGGCCATTTTTTTGCTTCTCCTCTTCAATTTTTTTTTGTATTTTCTATTTTTCGTTTCTGTTTTGTGTGTGAAGCAGCACTTGCGGAACATTGAGCAGGCGAACAACTGACTGAGGGGCGCCATTACATAAGACAGTCTTTCTTTCGTTCTCCCACACACTCTCTATCTCTCTCTCTCTGACAGCATCTCAGCTTGGTAAGCTCTAAGTAGGCAGCTGGCCATTGACACTAGCGTAAGTACATATATACCATTATAATGGAAGCATCGTCTTTAATGGTTTATGATCCCAAGGAGCTGATAGGCCCACTGCAGAGGCTCAAATGACCTTCATGGCCAAAAGCGAAGCAGTTTTCAAATCTGTGCTGAATATGCATTACAATCAAAAAGATGCTTGATAATGAAAAACTGAGCCAGAATTGAGAAACTTATAAAATACTTGCATACTTATATTCAAATATTTAACTGAACAAAAATTGGTGACAAATGTAAGCGTCTTAATAAACTATAGAATTGATCAAATATTTTATAGTGGAAAGATTGGGAAAAACTGTAAGAATTCAAATTATTAAGAGAAGATATTTAATTTTTTTTTTACAGAAAATATGTTTTGCGATTCATTTCAGGGAGCTTAAAATGAAATTATATGTTTATCTATAAATGTCGGTGATTGCAAGCTGCGAATTGAACCCAGCTTTATTTTAAAACTTAAATTTTTAAATAAGAAAGGTTGGCGACTAAAAATAATAATGATCCTGTCGAATAAGTTTCTACAGACAAGCTTCAAATAAAATTCGCATTAGAAGGGAAAAATAAAAAAAAATAAATAAGCAATTTTCATACGTACATATATTTCTGTTAAAGTTTCTTTAAAATTTTTTTGCCTTTCGAGCGTTTTTAAAAAACAGACTTAGAAAACTCTATCCTACTCCTTATAATATTGAAAACTTTACGATTGGGCGGTAAAGAAAATAATTACTCAGAAATCACACAGGGTTCTGCTAGATAATCTTTACTGTTGAGCTTTACTGAGTGGAAAGTTATCCCTATAAAGAGGAAATGTTTATACTTTATGAACACAAACGATCTTCTAGATTCTGATTCATGTGCTATCATATTTCTAGAGGCAGATGTGTTAGGATGTGCGAGGAATTCGCGCGTCGAGTCCCTGGTCAATTGGTCAAGTGGCGTGACAACAGCCACGTTTAGAGGCAAATGGCCAAAACTGGTCATGTTGGCCGAGCTGGCTGCTCATTTGTCATTAACATCATTTGCCACTTGCCACATCAGTTTGGTGGTGCATTTTAGCATTCGGATTTGGTCAGTTTTTGCAACTTGTTCGCTTTAATGGACTTGACGCGTTGCCTGCTTCAAATTGGCGATGCAAACAGGCGAATTTGGAGTTTGGAGTGCGTTCAGTGTGCGACCAAGTTGGTCAAAGCCCGGGCTAACTGGTTTGCCAGAATTAAGCAATTTATATATTTTTTAGAAGCTGGAAAATGTGCGCGTAATTGAATTGAGTGCTGTCGTTGCCGTAGTTTGGGCAAACATTTCAACAGCTACGCTTAATTATAAGTCAGGGGAGTGGGGAGTGCGGACCTGGGACAGGCACAGAGACAGAGACAGAGGTCTGAGTACTTGAGCCCATAAGCTGGCTCCATAGAAATTCAAAGAGTCAACACAAATTATGATTGTTATTATTTTTACGCATTATTTACACACCTTTCTGGTCTTGTTTACATTGGGCTACACCTCTCACCTCACGGCTCTCAGCTTCCCCCGACCATCTGCCACATCTCTACCCAGTTCCACGGCATGTGAGGTGTCTAAGCCGCAGCTTTGCTGCCCGCTCACGTCCGTCCGGATACGACCTCGTCATTCTACAATTTCAACGCCTTCTCTCAATCGTTTTGAGTTACATTGTCAATGGTAAGTGGGGATGGGAAAGGGGTGGGTAGGGGCAGCTGGCATCAATTGACAGCAGCTCAATTTTGTCATGCCTCGTTTTCTCAATTTCCACACTCGTGTGGGGAATGAATGCAGATGATAAATACAACTATAGTATTCTCTCGCCCGCACTCTCATTTGCGTGGGCAAATTGTTTCGATAATTTTTTAAGAGGCTTTTTTCAGAATTTGTCCGCTGATGAAATGAAAAATATCACTTGAAATTGAGTATTATGGCTAAATTAGAAGACAGCTTGACAATTTACTGAATAGAGCCATCAAATTACATAGGTGAACTCAGAGCTGTTTAAATTATGGATGGCGATTGTTTTCACGTAATGAGCTAACTAACTTTTCGTTTTTTTGTTTAATTAACGTGTAATTATAAGGAAATGGAATGCTCAGAATTATTTGAAAATTACTAGTTAATGTTATCTTTGTCTTTTAAAATCTTCAAAACCTGACAGAAAAATTTAATACCAAAATTAAACCAATCTTATTTTTAAAGCAAATTTTAAACAGAACTTTAATTGCCCATTCCTATTGTTATTGAACTCTGTTTTATTCGCTTAAGTGACAAAGACAGACATCAACTCTGAAAATTTAAAAGTATTTTACATATGCAAATACCTACATTTGTTCTGATCCCCTTCTATGCACAAATGTAATTTTAAATATTTTACATATTGTTTTTGGCATCCGAGCATTTTCAATAGCATTTCGCATTTGTTTGTTCTACGCTTTTTGATTTTAACAACATAATAAATAAATGGCCGCACTTCAACAATTTCGAATTGATGAAAATCAATTTTTACTAAAATGTTTGCCAACACACATGTACATATTTGAGCCATGTAGCCTACACGGCCCGAAACGATTAACGTCAGTTAATCAAAATAATTTTTTAACGCTGCTGTCGTTGGCTTTTATAGCCGCCACATGCAAATCGCATTAGGCTCCATTGGTCAGCGTCGAAATCAGAGGCCCAGTCAAAGAGACAGGGGCGAGGGGCGAGGACGAACCTAACGGGAGGCTGTCATTTTCATAATTGGCCGAAAAACCAACAACGAGCCACACAACTATTAGCCAGCGCACAAACTGACAGACTGACGGACAGACAGACAGACAGGCGGACTGAGGACATGACGGGTAGGTGCCTGTCAATGGCCATTTGGTTGGCGGGCCGTTATTAAAATTTAACACCGCAAAAGCGTAAAATTGCCACATTTATCTGGCAGTGTCCTTTCTCCTTTCCCCTGCCACCCTCCCCTCGAAGTTCCCCTCTGCCATCGTGTGTATTCTCTATTTTGTGCGCTGTGCGTGCATTAAAAGTTTTTAAAATAACACAAATTGACTTTTGATGTTTCGCGGTTGATTTTTTTAATGGTGCGTAAAAAGTTTATTAAATTTTAAAGTATTTATTTCTTTCTCTCTTATTTGCTGTGTGAGTGTGTGTGTGAGTGTGTGTGTTTCGTCTTGTTTGTGTGTAAATTTCCATAAAAATAATTTTTCAATTATGCTGGCGACGCGACACTGGTTTCAACTGAGTTTTCATAGTTGGCAACGGCTGTTGGGACACCACACACACACACACTCACACACACACATTCAGACACTCGTGTTAGCAAGAGGAACACACGGCTGCATCGTCCTCGTGTAATGAAGTTTCAAATGAAGTGCGACAACTAACGGAGCAAGCGACACTAAAGGATCCTGATGTTGCAGCTGACAACGGGCGCCAACTGCGGTGTGACATTTTGTGGCAATAATGTCGGCAAAAAGGAGCACCAGCAAAAGCAACAGCAGGCAACAGGACCTCTCTCTCCTCTTCACACACATGCGGCAAGAGGCAGGAGACGCCACGGGGAGAAGCACTATTGCAATAATTTGGCAGCAAGTGTTGCCAGTTCTGGATGGGACTCAACTCGACTTCCGCTCCACTCCGTTCCAGCTCCAAATGGAGTTGCACTTTTTGTCTGCCCGTTTTCATTGCCGTCGAGTTGGCGACTCCTAGAGAAGCCTCCTGTCTGGCCTCCACAGTGCCGACAAGTAGTGTGCAACGAGCTATTAACGCCACTATAAAAGTTGGTTGCAAATGATATCACGGTTCGTGTCGAGAAATGTGGAATGCTTTTAATAATGAACAGACAATTTCGACTAATAAATAATAGTAACAAAAGATGTTCTGCATTGTCACATCATTTAAATGACGCAAGTATATCTACAATCAATATTTAATAATAATAATAATAATAAGTCTTATTTAACTGAATAAAGAAAAAAGCAAAGATTTTATAATAATATATTATATGTAATATTGTTTTAATACTGAATGCATTTTACAATCAGCACTAATAATGTTCAAATAAATATACATTTTTTTTAGTCATATTGCTATCTGAATCATTATAATTACTATTATTGCAGCAACTTTTAATAACAATTATTAATATTAATAAAAATAAAAATACAAAGGAATTTCAAATATATAACAGACATATTCGAATTATACATATATTCATAAATATATTTTGGATTCACTCATTAGCACAAGACCTGGGACCAGTTGAAGCCTACGACAACAGCTTTGAATGCAAATTGTCCAAATGTTAACGCTCTATAATTTCTCTATATAAGTGTTGCTGTTTTCAATAAAACCATCAACAATTTGCATAATAAACCTGAACGAAGCAGCTTCATCGTAGCCGCAATTCGCTTTAAGAAAAAACCTGCATTAATTTTCATTAAAAAACTAAAATAAAAGCCAAAAAAAATAATGAATACCAACAAGCAGAAAGAAATATAAAACGAATTCATTAAGTTAGCACCTCGAATCGGTGCGTGCTCCGTTTGGAGCAATAAAAATACCAACAACAGACAAATAGACAATTAATTATGGGCTACAAATAATAACAATAAAAATTAATAAGCATTAATGTGAGTTATGAAATTTTGTGCAGTAGCTCGACGACGCGTTTTCTTTCATAGAAGACGGCAAACTTTTATCGCATTAATTTTGTATAATGCGTAGAAACGCAGCAACAAATCACAGCACAACAACAACAACAACAGCAACAAATGCACAACAACTGCAAATAATTATTATTTATATACTTGATAAATATATATGTATATAAAAGGTGCTCATAAAGTGGGAGTTGGTTCCAATTTCTGGCCGCGTTGCCAACTATTTCGCTTATCTACGTTGGCGAAAACTTTTGCAGCAACTTTATAGTAACAACAACAAATTTTTACAGTGTCGTCGTCGGCTTTTTGTCTTTGATACGCAGATAGATAGAGAGAGAGAAAGAGAGAGGGAGACAGTCAAGTGTTGTCTGTGGAGACAGGGGCTGGAAGGGAGATACGAGGCCTATCGAGGGGAAAACTGGGGCTCCGTTTGATTGGAATTCACTAGCAACAAAAGCAATAGCAATAGCAACAGCAAGAAGTAAAACAAAAACAAAAATAGAAACAATAACAAACTAAATTGGCGCTGGCAGATCAAAAGGTGCCGTCGGCAAAAGTGTTAGGCGACAAATAGACTGAGACTGAGGGCTCCCCTGATTATTTATGCAGATGTTCATAGGAGTCTTGCATAATCATAACTCGAAAATAGTTGATCGTTTGGCGTTTAAACTGTTTTGATCGCGTGTTGTCATCATTATAATGTTTTTCAATTTTAAATTAAAAAGCGTGAAACGAATTATTGAAATTTGTCTCGAAATGTGACGAATTTATAAGCCAACAACACAAGCATTTTAGTCATTTCACAGCTGCCTTTGATTGATACTCGTGCTCGTAATTAATGGATGGCAATAACTTCACAGCAGCTGTGCAACTGAAGCAATTGAAGTTCAAGTCAAAGTGCAGCCACCAACTGGCAACATCACAAAATACTCGAACTCAACTCTGCAATTCACTCGTCTGTCAAGTGTCAAGGAGAGTCGGATAAGACAAATTAGCCAAAGGTGATAAAGTGACCATAGATCAGGACACAGCTGGAGAGACCCAACAGAAAACCACAGAACGAACTTAAAGTCGGTAACACGAATTGGAAATGAAATAAATAAATACATATTATTCTCATTTATCAGCATTTCAATTTAATTCTGTTTGGACAAATTCTACAAGTAAACTCTTAACAGTAATAAAAATACTTGTAAAACTGAACGGGCTAAAATTTAATAATAATTAAAAGTATTTTAAAAAATATGGAAATAATATGAAACACCATTTCAATTTAAATGCAGCTTTAACTGCTAAATAAATTCAATTTTATTATACAAAATTATAATTTTAATAAACTCCTATTGATAAATCGTTTACGTTTTGGTAAGGGGCGCCTGATTTTAATAAAATTACACTTCAGAAATAGAAAATATTCTTAAAACTAATGAGTTTTGTTCACAGTGAATAAAAGTTTTAGAATTTCTTTCAGTTCAATTGCCACGACATTTAAAGAGATTACAAAATTACAAAACTAATGGAATAAATTTGTCAGATTCAAAAAAAGCAAGACATGTTAAAAGCCTGTAATTGATTTTTGTTATTAAGTACTATCGTTTTTGTTTTGCAGATAACCCCATATATGTAAGTCCGAGCACTCTGTCCAATTGCCAAAATTAATTAGGCAAAAAGTTGTGTATTTCTAGTCAATCATTCAACGCCAGCTGCTTTGCTGTTTTCCATTCTGCATTCTCGTATTTATAATTTGGAAATTAAACGACTTTCAAAGTGCGTGGCCAACGAAGCTGGCAATGATCCATTGAGCCAAGTAACCAATCAATCAAATGCACAGCAGCTCAACAAAAGTTACATTCGCTTGCCAATCCCTAGAATGCCCCTGCCTAAGAATATCCATCCCCTACTTTAGTTTAAGCTGCCCGCTTGATTACCGTTCAAAATTGATTGATTAAATGCCGTTGTCAACCGCGTCGCCGTCGTCTCCGTCCATGTGCTCCTCTTCCCGAGCTGTCAACGCTTTTGTCAACCGTCGTCGACGACAACGACTGCGGGTAATCCCCCGGGTTCTCAGCGGATGTGCGGATGTACTAGGATGCTGCTGCTGTTGCTGTGAAAAAACACATGCTTGCATTTTAATTTAATTACTTACAGAATCGAAAGGAAACCAAGAAGACACATTCACACATTCACTCCACTCCCACATCAGTTTAATTGATTAATAAAGATTGTCAACTGTAGCATTTTGGGGGGTAATTTTCTTTCACACGTCGCCTTTTTCGGCGCCCCTCCACTTGACAAGGGTATATCCAGATCCAGATCCAGAGCAGACAGATGGGAGTCAGATGTAGCAGCGAAATGGGACAAAATTATGGGCATGATAATGGGAACTGGAATTCACTGTGGCGCTCGAGGAGCCTCTTGAGGTGTCCCATTTGTAAATGTCAGCTTCTGCTTCAGCTTGGAGCCTAAGCTGAGTTTTTTTTCTGTGTAGGGTTGGGGGAACAGTGTAGAGTTGCCAGGGTGACGGACAAAGAAATGAGCGACACTGGGCAATAAATATTATAGTAGAAGCTTTCCAAATTTTATCTTACTTTCGCAGAGTTGTCACCGGATGAGTTAGGTCGAAAGAAATTTAAAAGATAGATAAATAGAGTTCTATGTAAACCGAAGTGTAGAGTTGCCATATTGATTGTAGACTGTGATGAAGTCAAAGAACAGTTTTCATTGCATTTTCATCATCGTAAATCTCAACCAACTGTCAAATGATTGAGTTCTATGGCACAATTTAGTGAGTGCCTCTTCATAAATCTCAGGGCCCCGGATTCCGGATTGGGTGTAGATTGCCCAACCTGAGCGTTCAGCTCCAACTCTGTTATCAGCATTGTGTCCCCATAATTGACTTCAATTTGGTGTACAACGAAAATTACAAAATCAAGCATTCTTTCAATTGAACGCCAAAGAAAAAACGAAAAAAAAGGAACTAAATTTCTATGTACATAAAAATCAGATTAAGCGACTCGATACAATGTAAAAAGCTAAAGCCGCTGCCAGATAAGTGAATCGAGTACAGAGGGGCCCACAAATTGAATCTAATCGTGCGACTATCTACGTGTAATTACAATTAACTTGTGTGTGCCGAGCTAAACCGAGCAGCCAGAAGAGGAAAGATAGACAGAGAAAGAGAAAGAGTGAAAACTAACGAGCAAAAAGATAATGAAATATTTTTTCTGTTTTTCTGTTGCCTGTGCGTGGGCAGCGATAAGCCCAGTTCATAGCAGGTTCATATGCGACATCAGGTGGGGATCCACAGGGAGAGATTGGGATTGGGTTTGGGTAGCCCAAACAGTTTCCATTTGGTAATCAATCATTGTCAATGCCGCCTGCTGCCCGACGCTGCTGTCAATGCGGTTTGGGGTTCATTTCAGGTTTCACTTTGAGTTCGAGCTCGATTAAGGGGCAAAAACTGACAGCAACTTAAATTGCTTGCAAGTTTTTCGGTCGAAGGGAAGAACAACGCCATGACTTAAATATTTGCTCGATTATGGGGTAACAAAGGAAGCCGACGCCTATAAACCCTTGTGGAAATGAGGCCAATGTATTGAAACTAATACTAATAAAAATCAAAAGGAAATCAAATTAAATAAGCAACAAAAAGTGTGCTAAAATGTAGAAAAGCTAGCGAAAGCAGAGCGAACAACAATAAAGCACAGCAATTACAGTCGAAAAGAAGAGCAAAATGATAAAGGAAGATGGGAAAGAAGCTAAATTAAAGCAAGGACTCTGATAAATTTCTAAAGCAGACACAATGAAAATTACAACAACAACACGACATAAAATGCGTACTGTCGAGAAAGAGGAAAAGTCAAAGGAAAAAGCTAAGAAAAAAAAGCAGCAGCAGCGGAAGGAAATGCCATTATGACGTAAATGTGCTAAAATAAAACAACATGGCGGACAGCGTCAACAGCAACAACAACAACAACAATGAGAACGACGACAAACGACGACGGCGAACCGTGTCGAAAGCGAGAAGCTTCCCGTAGCGCCCAAAGAGCGCGTAGCCCTAGTCCTATATATGTATATGTATGTGTCTGTCTGTGTGTGTGTGTGTGTGTGCGTTTGGGGCTAATGTCAAAGTCAATCTTGGGAAAAACGCGTAGCGCATAAACATACAACAAAGTAAAGCACAAGGCAAACGCAATCGGCAAACGGCAAGGGAAAAAGGAAAACTCAAGGCAAAACCAACCCCCAAGAATCGTTTTTGGGGGGCGACGCCCCGCCCCCCTCGAACCCAACAACACGACAACTCGATTTTTCTTTTGGCACAAGAAAAATTACCAAAATTAAAGCAAAAGAAAAACAATTTTCTTTTTATTTATTTTTTTTTCTTTTCTCTCTCTCTCGTTTATTTCGACTATGATTCCCCATGTGCAAGGGTTAGCAGATTCTTTGGAGAGCAACAAGAAAAATTGTTTAAAATTGCCAACTGTAAAGTGGGGAAATGCGAGTCGAGATGAAAATGTTAAACACGTTTTGGTATTTTCTTTCCCTTTTCTTGTTGCTGCTGTCTGACGTGTGTGAATTGTCTAGGTAAAGAGCCAGAACAAGCCGCAACAGCAACAGGAATGGATAAACCACAACAACAAGAGCAACTAAAGAAAACAAAACAAAAAACAAGAAACAAGAAAACTTTCCAACAAAAAAAAGTATACATTTTGTATGCTCTTTCGTAAGCTGACAATAATTTTTATTTTTATTTAATAGAATTGAAATTGGCATTGGTGTTATTCAGTCTGACTATTACTTTTATTTTTTAAATTTTCGTAATTTTATCTATAAATAGTATTTACTGAATTTTTAAACAACATTTCGAATACGTTTTGATGTGGTCGCTTTCTTCATGGTAAAACAAAGTCTATACTCGTAGAAGCCTTTAGCTGGGACTACAAACACTAGAGAACCGTCTGCAATGTCTACAATTCGCCTCTCTGCGCTCTCCTTTCAGGATTTTCCCTTTTTCCGACGCCGACGTCGACGTCGTCGCTGCAGTCACTTTGGGGGTGGTTAGATAAAATGTGGAAATTGTTGAAAGCGTTGCGAGACTGCCTGGCAGAGACTGCCTGCATCGTTATGTGCCCGGGTCGACGGACTTGGGCGCCGTCAACGTCGTCGTATTTGGGGGTGGTTGGAAGGTGCGACGCCGTCAATGGCGGCTCTTGCTCCATGTGCTGTGACCATGTCCTTGGCAGGCAGGCATTTTCAAAATTTTCCTTCCTCTTCTATGACGTTGGGGAGCAGGAAAACTGAGGAAAAATAATAATAACAACAACAACTGCAAAAGAGGCAGCAACAATTTTGCCACTCATAAAAAAGGAAATTTGAACTTGGCCTGATGTATGTCCGGGCCAGGACGGACCCAAACTGCCAATGTGGACGACCACTGCGCCAAGTGGCCAACTGGCAACTGGCGAAATGAAAATGCCAGACAGTAGCTCCGATAGCCAGGCCATAGCCACCGGGTGGTGCGGCACAAGTAGCAGCAACAACATCAGCTACAGCCACAGCTGGCAGAAAGGGAACCGGGACAGAGACAGAGACAGAGCGAGAGAGAGAGCGAGAAGGGAACAGGAAGAGTAGCGCATTTCACTCGAGAGTTGGTGAAAGTTGCCCTTGAATGGTGTTTTGGATTACTTCCCGCCCGCACTGCACCGACCCCTTGGAGTCTATTTTCTCTCGTTCGGCTACCCAATTGAGTTCGGGCTCAGTATTTGAAAGCAAATTGAAGCCGATAAACATGAACTAGGAAATGCACAGCCAAACAGACAAAAACATCCCAGAAACAGCAGCAATTTAAGCAGAAACTAGCCTGCAGATATAAGATTGTAAACTAGTTTCAATTAAAGCAATAGGAATTGAAAGATAAACATGCTCATTATTTTAATTGATATTACAAAGAATTGCAAGATACAACAGCTATTTTGGTAGGAGGGTCTTAGAAAAAAATTTCAATTATAATTTAGTTAAACTTCGAATGAAACACATTCATAAGCATTGAAGGACTAAGAAATAAACTGATCTCCAGATAAGTATTTTTGGAAAACAGATAGATTTTTTAGATAGATAAATGTCTATTAATATATATAATTTGATTAGATAATTTTTTAAAAATTTAATCGAGAATATAAAGATATGGAGGAAACTAAATATCAAGTAAAACATCTGAAGAAATATTATTTTTGAATAACAATATCCCTCATTACAACATAATTCAAAGTAGAAGTATCTTAAAAATTAAGTTGAGACTTTAACGATTTGGAAAGATCCTTACAACTCATAAAAAAATCGTTAATAAAATGTCATAATGATTTTATCAAAAGTAAAATAATCTTTCAACAACATAAGCAACAATATAGTAATTTTCAATTAAAATTACATACAATTCGAGCCGCAATTATTTTAGGGACTTTATAAAAAATAACAAGTCTTAAAATATAACCTATATGTTCCTCAGATATTTTATTTAATATTTCAATTGGATAAACCTAACGTCTTGAAAAGAACTTAAGACCACTGCCTTTCATTCTGAACGCGGTTGGTTTTCTGTTCATATTCGTTCAGGAGTTCTCAGGTGGCTTTGCTCCCACCTCAACTTGAATTCATCATTTATGTTGAGGCAATAAATTCGATTCCCGGGTGAGAATCGAAAAATCGTCATTTCAATCTTTGTCGTATCCTACTCGATTTTTGATTTAATAATTTTAATAATTCAATTTACATTAATAATATGTAACGTTTCTGTGCAAAAGCGACTAACTTCATCTATTTATTATTATTTCACATTTACATGAGCTCAAATAATTGGTAATTCAAAATATTTTATGTTTTATTTATGTCTATTTTAATCTTATGTTTTTCTTTAAGACTTACCAGCTTCAAATGTTGACAGTTGAAGACGAATTCCTGGAAATTCTTGTATATGTAGTTCGTTAAATTGGTAAAATTGTTATTGCACTTATATTAATTTAACAGATGTATCTGTAGTTCGTATACGTTTTGCATTAGCACGGCACGGAACGGAACGGTTGCATTTGTGTATGTTTATCAATTAGTGTTTAAAATTGAAATTTAGATATTGAAATTGCGATATACAATTTTTAATGGGTTCAACTAGTATTGCACGTCATTGTTTCCTTGTGGGGTCCTGTGGAAATATTGATTAGTAATTGGAGAGCAATAAAATCGAAAGAGAAAACAAAACAAAAGCCGGTTAGGAAAAGGCCCAAAGACAAATGAGAGACGCACGTGGCAACAACACACAAAGACAGACACAGATAGACACAGAGATAGAGACAGCGATAGAGACACAAACAAACACAAATAAACGGAGACCATCAGCAAACAACAAACAGAGAACTCAGAATGGCAGCCAGGTGCGAGGTTGGTAGCCAAAAGGGAGGCAACTGGCAATCGGCATTGGCCGCCCGGCAGGCTAAACAACTAAATCAAATCGCAGCCAAGTGGCGGACTCAGCTGGCAATGCTATGCCCCGTTCTCCTCCTCTTCCATCGCCCGCCCTTTGCACCTTCTGGTCTCTTTATGGTGCACAATTCCACAATTCCAGCCTCTGCCCGGTTGGCTGCCTCTCAATGGGCTCTGGGGCAAATATTTTAAATGCGCAGATTTTTGGCATGTTTTAGTGGCAGTTCACGTTTTGAATTGTTGCCATCGCGTTGGTCTGGGGACGTTGGACGGGACTCGGGACACGGGCAACTCGTTTCACTGACAATTTAATACAAAAAATGCCAAATATTTCAAAGGCGCACAACAAAATACAGCGAATAAAAAGTTTGTCATGCTTTTTCTAAAGTGTTTGTTAAACCCTTTGAAAAGTAACACAAACACGGCAAATAATAAGAAAAAAGTTCCTGCAAACTAATTTCCGCTATATTTCAAACAGTAGTGAATATGTTACTTTTGAAACAAATTATTAAGGAAACAAAATAGACAATATATGTATTTATATTATACATGGATAGATAAATTTATTTTGAAAAAATTAAAGAAACTACACTCAATGCGAAACTGTGATTGCCAAAAAATTATATGTACTTGTATTTATGATCTATTAATTTTTTTTTTGAATGAACAATAAATTGACTATAAATAATTCTAGTAAGTTTTCTTATCTTTAAGAATAATTTTTTTAAAAATTAAAAAACTAAAAATTCAACTGATTTTGGCCCAGAATAAATTTTAAACTTATTAGATTTATAAGGCAAGTCAAATTAACAAATTAAATTCCCCATCGTTTTTTGTTTTCTAATTCAAACTTTTTATAGCATATAAAAATTATTCAATTACATTTAAAAATAATGAAAAATCGCCAGTTTCAAAATTGGTAAGAAATAAATTAGAGAATTTAATAAGAACATCAGACAGCAAAAGAAATAAACATTATGAAAATGAGTGTGCAATTTCTATGCATTTGAAATTTTTGCAGGTTTAAGCTTCAATTCCCATTAGACAAGGATACGTATGCTATACGCTTTTTCCCCTGCCTCTGGCTGCGACTCTCCTTCCTCCCACTGCCTCTTCTGTTCTATGCGTATTTCTGTTTCTGCCTTGCCAGACTAACTCAATTAAAGCACCAGACAGAAGTTGAGTGCCGAGTGTGTTTGGTGACTGCTGACGGCTTGCCAACATGCGAGAGTGAGAGCGAGCGCGAGCATAAATACTAGATGGTAACCCTTTAGCATAACCTGATGAGAGACGCTCATAGAAATGAATAAAAATTAAAAGAATATGTACATTTTATAATTTCGAAATTAAAACATTTGCAAGTTTAAGTGCAGCTTGGTCTGGTCTGGTCTGTCATTAAAGTGTGCGACAAACAGCAACGAAAATAAAAGCTAAACAAAAAGTATCTAGATACTTTTTCAGACGTGCTAGCTGCTACAAAAACAAAGCATGTCTGGCGCTTTTGCTGTTGTTGTTGCCGCTGTTGGAGTAAACTCGTCTCGTAAATACACAAAACGAAAAAGAAAAAAAAAACTTGACGTTGTCGTCTGAGCTGACGACAGAGACGTCGACGTCGACGTTGGCGCTCGCTCTCTTTGTGTTGTTTGTGTTTGCTGTTGTTTTTGTTGTTGCTGTTGCTGCTTCGACTGTTGTTATTGTTGTTGTGAATGCAGCTGTGTGTTGTTTTTTTCTTCTTTTTTATGTTTTTAGCTTTTTTCGCATTTTCCGTCAATGATTTTTCCTTCACTTTCAACAAACAGCTGCGCTCACAAGCGAACAAACTTTTGCTATTTAGATACACACGCACACACACACTTCACAGGCTCACACGCACACGCATAGAAGCAAGCTTTTGTCGTTTACCGTTTGGTTGTTTTGTTTTTTATTGATTTCTTTTTGCGTTGCGCGTTCGCCGCTGTCCGGTTTGCAAATGCCGCCAAAATTGCAATCAAATGCAGTTTTTATCAGTTTTAAGCTCTCTCCTCTCTCTCTCTAGCTCACACTCTTATTCTATGCCGTTACTCTGAGGAATCTGTAAACTCCCACACGCGACGTTGACGTTGACGCGGACTGCGCTGCCGCTGCTGCTATTTCTTTGGCTGTCTGTTAATTAAACGCGCGTCTTTTTGTTGTTGTTATTGTTATTAACGCGCCGCACGCTTTGTTATCAGCATTCGCCGCCGCCGCTGCTGTCGCGTTTCGCATTCGTGCATTCTTTAACTCTTCACTTCAGCCACCCGACGCGCTGCCGACCCGCTGCTGTTGACGCTGCTCTGCTGTCGTTAGCGTTTGCTGCTGTTTGCCGCTTGCCGATTGTCGCTTTGGTTTTTGCCGCGTTGCGTAGTTTTTCCGGTGATTTCCACTTGCTAACTGACATTTCTGGTGACTTTTCCAAGCGGACCAGCGCCAGACCGCCCCCTGTGTTTGTTAGTGCAAATCCAAAAGAGAGCGCCACTGAAAGAGCGCAAAACTGAGCAAGAGAGAGAGCAAACAGCTGTGTACTGCGCCGGTGCCAAACGGAACGAGTGCGAATTGGAGCTGCCGGAGATGCCAACTCGATTTCAGTTGGAGCGTTACATTTAAATTTGCAATAACCTGTGAACGAAAATTTTGAGTTTAAATAAATACTCATTTTAAATTTAATAATATTTAAAATGCAAGTTAAGCTTTGTTTGCAAGCTTAATCATATTCGTATCCACGAAATGTGAAACTTGGAATATGAAACATCCAGTGCGCATGAGCTGAGAATTGTTTGAGTTTTGTGTCGCCTGTTCTCTCTCTCTCTCTCTCTCTCTCTGCTAAAGCAACAAAGACCAAGTACACAAAAACAAAGCGTCCCCTGCTCCTTGAATCACAGGGGTTGGCCGAACAGTGGCAATGTAAGTATATTGTCAATGACAGCCCCCAAGACCTGCCGGCCGGCTCACTTGTGGTCAGCCAGTTGGCTACCTGAAGGGTCAAATGTTGTTGTTGACAAATGCCACTGACGTTGGCTTTCCTGGTTTAATAGAACTTGAGGAACTGAGCTTCGAACTCCTTTGCGCAATAAAAACAACAAGCGGGAAAGGCTTTAGTCGAGTTTCCGACAATAGGACACCCGTTACTTATTTAAATATAAAATAATTTATTGCATACTTTTAGGCACTCACTTTGCTTACAAACTAAAATAAGCCATTACCACCCTTCTATTTGTCCGATCTTGTGGCGGTTTAGTAGGATGATATCTTATAATAATAGTTAACGTTAATAACCAAAAAATACGAAATATTCTAAAAACTGTGCGAGAAGTTTGGACAGACAGACGGATATAGCTATAACGACTCGGCTGTTGATGCTGATCAAGAATATACATACTTATATACTTTATAGGGTCTGAGATGCTTCCTTCTCCCTGTTACATACATTTCAACGAAAACATTATACCCTTTAACATATTTTTTATGTAACGGGTATAAACAACAAACAATGAGAATAATTGGAGATTCTCTATGAGCCTCGTGTTACCTTATATATTGCTGAAATTCAACTTTTATTAAACTGATTCTGACTAAAGTCCTTCAGTTTGGCACGTAGTCAGTTTAGTATTTTCCCTCTTCCCCTTCTTTGCTTAATGGCTCTATCAATCGTCGTTGGCCAAATATTTTTTCAACAATTAATTTCATTCATGCATTTGTCGAAATTGTTGAACACCTGCGGTGCACGGAAATTTGTTTGCATTGCAATTAGAAATTGTTTTGGTAGAAACTACGCACGGCAAATGCAAAGTCGAGTCGATATTGCCTTGGATGGATGCTTGGAGGAATTTGGTTCTACCACACGCTATTTTATGGCCAAAAAGCTTGTTTGTTTACCGACCTATTGCGACTATGCGCCAAAAATGATGGCTGTGCGTGTTGGGCAATTAGTTAAAAAGCCAGCAAGACACTGCAAGTGGTCAGCGGGGAGGCAGGTTTTGAATTGGACTCTCATCTGATATCAAGACTCAACGGGGGCGGCACTCATTTTGCCATTTTTATGAGGCGCTTGAAGTGAAATTGAAAACAGCGGTCCGAGTTATTTTGGCGTGAACAACGTTAAGAACTACTTGTAAACACAATCAAGTGTCGGGGAAATTGAGTTATCCAAGCGGGCTCTCTCGGGGATGGGATGGGGTTGGACAAAAGTCTGCTTCGCCCCCATGAAGTGCACCGAATCATTCCTCCGATCTGGCACTGAGTCAGTTGTTTATTTAGCATTTTTACACACGCCACAAATCTGTCCACAAAATTAAGATGCCTCTCTCACTGCCTCCCTCCCTAACCACAACCCCCATCCCCAATCCAATCCACAAAAGGCGTCAGCTCATTTGTTTTTATGTGTACTTTGGAGTGAACAGATCTTAAGTGGTGGCCTCTTAAGTGTATAAACGAATATTTGTTAATCGTAATGATTTGTGCAAATGCCATTTGACATTTCAGCATCTCAACTGGAGTGGGAAGAATGTCAGTTTCTTTCGGCTCTTGACTTTGATTTGATTTAGTTTGCTTGCTCTCCAACGATGACAATTTGTCGCTCAGCAAGGAAATACTTCATTGTCACCAAATTAAAACTGATGGGCTCGCCCAACTCAAACCCCAACTGCCAACTGGCAAGTGAGCCATCAACCAGGCGACGCTTTAATTAAACCATTGCATCAACAAAATGTTCAGTTATTTAATTAAAATTACAAATATTATAAACAATAAACAATAAGTGCGACAGTGCCTGCCAGCTGAATGCACTGTTTACATTTCGAATGCTACGGAAATCCGAGCAATATGACAATTGCGAGCACTTTGTTCAGGCAATGCATTTATATAAAGGGTAACAGTCGGATACATTGCGATTGGCACTGATAATGTAACTAGCAGATGATTTTCTAAATCAACATTAGGCCCGTTTTTCAATGTCTGAATAAGGTGTTTGATAACTATTGAATATATATTTTGACCTAACATGTACAGAAATTACTGTCAAATTTTAAATTATATCTTAAATACAGTTTCTATGTACATTGTATATCTAAGAAAACAACAAGCGGGAAAGTCTATATTCGAATTCCCGATTATAAAATACCCTTAACTTATTTAAATTTACAAAATAAATTTTTTATTGCATACTTTTTGGCACTTATATTGCTTAAAAACTTAAATCGGCCATTACCACATTTCTACTTGTCTGATCTTGTTAAGATTTAGTAGGATGATAGCTAATAATAGATAAATTTTTACTTATTTTTTATAAGTATAAATCGACTAAAGCATGTGAACTTGAAATCATTGACATTCTATAATTCATTCCACATATTTACTAGAATTATAGTATTATGAGCAGCCCCAATGCAACCAAACATTTCCAGAAGCCATTTACCAACCACATTTAGGTAATTTTAAGGGTGCACTAGTGAAAAAATTTACACAATATGCTGAAAGTCCCCAAATTGCAAGGAATAGACAATCCAAAATTCTCCGACTAATAAGTAGAAAAGGAAACAATTCAAATTCATGTACAAGAACTGAATCATTTGTATCGATATTGTTTCATTACATTTTCCAAAATTTAATCATAGATTTTAACACTAAAGAAAAGATCTTGATTCCAGCTTAAAAATTCAAAGAAGAAATCCAAAAAGAACGAATAGTTTCTAAACAATCTAAGAACAAAACGGAAATAACTTAGATTATAAATAACATTAATTATACGTGGTCCCTAACAAAAACGTATCTACCATTTTATTAAATATAATTTGATCATAGGATTATTTTATACATTTTTTTTTCTACTTTGGAAAAACCCGTAAGCGAAACAAAACCTTTTTGTTTTACCGAAACCGAAAGCCCGGAACTAATCAAACAGAAATAACCGTTAAGTAACCGGATTATACACAAGGGCTAGTTTCGGTTCAATCAACCATTAAATTCAATTAGGTTGTGTGGGTGTAATCATCGTTTTTCAAACCAAATAATATTTAAAAAGTAGTTACATACTTTAACTTTTTTTGTCAACATGAAATCATACCGGCATATAAAATCTGAACCATACTAAAAACTGGTAACCGATATACGATGATTTTTAGCAGCCGTTAACCGAAAACCAAAATGCACAAGAAAAGCAATATTCGTTTCGGTTTGTTACCCTGTTTGAAAGTGTATAAGAAATTCGTATGCATTTAATTATTATGCCAATTTTCGTGGGCATTTTTCCCATGCGACTTTTAACAATTTCCACTGATTAATTAATAACAATAAAAGTGACACGAAAAAAACGTTAATGATTAAACACAGCGGCTGGCAACAAGAGCGCAACAGAACAACAACACCAACAACTATGAATACAAACTATATATATAGCAACAACAACATTTTTGTTGCTTTTGATTTATAGTGGGAAATGTGAATAAAAAGCATAGCATACTTTTGGGCTGGCGGCAAAATAAAAAACTGCAGCCGAGCAATAAATCAGAAAATGGTCAAATGTGGGCGGCGGAAAGCACAGTGGAAGTGGGCGCGGTTGGCTTGCATTGATGTTGCCATTGTTGCATTTGTTGTTATTGCCATTGCCATCGCCATGGACGCAGCTTTTGAACAATTTGATTTTATTGCATGGCAAAATTCAATGAAGCGGCCAACGACAAGACGACAAAATGACGAAGCGACAACGACAACGGCTGACAGCAGGCGTGGAAATTTGCATACGGGAACATACGCCGCACACAGACATTCACACACTACCACTCACATACAAATATATACACATAGAGTGGGAAAGAGAGAGACAACATGTTAATGCAAATAAATTGCCTGCTGACTTTATTTAAATTTCCCATAAGACACACATGTTGAGCGGTGGAGCACAGGGAGAAAAGTTCCCTCCTGCTCCAAGCTTCAACTTCTAAGCAGGCAACGATGCGGCAAAGTGTTAGGTACCGTTACACCGAGATAGGGAGAGAGACAGAGATGGGCAGAAGCCGAAGATGGAACAAACAGAACCACAAGAAGCTGCTGAAACATGTGTTGCCTGTGGGCAAGGCTGGCGGCAGCTTTTTGTAATTTTAATTTTGATTTTAATTTGTGTTGAAATATTTACATAATCACTGACTGACAACAGGCTGCAGCAACAGAAGCAGCAACGGCGGCAACAGGACTCAGACTTCAACAGTTCAGGAGTCGCCTGCTTAGCAGCTGCTTCCGCCTGCCCCAAAATTTATTAAACTTTAATGAAAATTTATAAGGCCTGCATAAATGATTTAATAAGCATACACACACACGTGTGTTACAAACACATGTAAGTATGCATGTATGTGTGTGTGGGTGTCCTGTTGTTGCTACATAGCATTAATTCCACATTAGCATTAAGCATTTAAATTCGTCTAAATTGCGCTGACAACACGAAAATCTGCTTAACATTTTTCATTGCATAAGCGCGAGGCGCACGCGGAAAATTGTTGAATAACATTTTGGCAGGCAGGGATCAAATTGGAATTAAATCAGGTTGTTTTAATTTTAGAAATATAAATAGTATTTATTTAATTCACAACCCATCGCATATGAACATAATGCAAATCGGCAATGTAGTTAGAATAAACGTAAAGCAATTTATTTTTCATTCTATCTGTATATTTATATTCTCGATGCTTTCGTCACTAGCGTGGACTGCTGTCCAGATTGATATTTTGAATTTCAGATAAAAATAAAAATATAAATGTTTTGATTTATGCACTTCTTAAAACTTACATTATACCTAATTTTCAAATCAATTTGTGAATTTGATCAGTGCTTCAAATTTTGCGATGGAAAATTTCATTACACCTATTTTGTAATTCTTTGCAAACATGACTTTCCTCAAGAAGTTATTATGATAGTCTGTGTCATTAAAATACTTTAAATTCAGTCAATATAATGTAAACTATACAATTTTCGACCGTTCGATACTTTGGCATATAATATAGTAATCTGATCGGGCCAATTTCTGCATATACTCTGCCTGGATACAAACAACCGACTTAGACCATGACAATATTGATTCAGCTTGTTCTGCTGATCAGGAAAATATATACTTTATATGGGGTCTGCTATGCAGTTTTTCTCAATCAACTTTTGTCATTAACTAACTAGTTATTCGGATTTGAAATATGTATATCCGCCAGAATTTATAGTGTGCCTATGCAGCAGAATTCTTTTGCACACACTCGCCGAGTGTCCTTCAGTTTCTTGGTCAAAAGCCACACTAATTAGTCAAAAAAACAAAAAAAAAGAAAGGGAACTGCATCTCTGACATTGCTTGCTTCTCCATGCGTCAGCTTTCAACTTTTTCTATTTTAATTGCAAAAATGTGCGAAATATAGAGAAAAAAATAGATTTTTTTTAATTAGAACTGCGATTTGAGGCCTTGCAATTAACTTTGGCAGTGCATGAAGAGTGGAACCTCTACGTGGAGGAGCTGGCAGAGGGAGAGGGGTAGGTAAAGGAGCCGCAATCGCTTTCACTTGGCAAAAGATCAAAGGGATGCAGTCAGCGAACATATGCAAACAATGGCGCTTCATAGAGCTCCAAACTGCAAGATTCAAGTTCCAACTCTTTCCGAAACGTTGCGAGGCGAGGCGAGTGCTTAAAATGCGACAACAACAACAATAACAACAACAAATGGCATCAAACGGCTCAACAACTCGGCTCAACTTCAGATTCAGCTAAAGGCAGATGAACGCAAAAGGCAAAATGTTAGAGAGAGATAGAACAACAGAGAGGGAGAGAGGGAGAATAAGTGAATGAAAAATATTTATGAATGGAATGTAACTACCGTTGCCATTGCCGCTGCTGTTGCTGTTGCTGTTGCCACAGATAAAAGCCCAGTGGAAACCCATAAATACAGGTAGTCGCATTCTGAATGGTTGGGTAAACGATGCCAAGTGGAGGAGTTAGAGCTGGGAGACGTGGGAGACGGAGAAGTTGGCGGTGTGGGGCTTAAGTGAATTGCCGCTTTCCACAGAACCACAGACAACATGACAATGCCAAACTCGACTTGGCTCGACTCGAGTTCCAGGATTGCGAATGGCAGGCAGGAGGACTCTACTCTATTGCATTGTTTAGTTGCTAGTCTCTGGCAAAAAGCCTTTGATTTATGACATGTGCGTTTTAATTTTGATTGTTTTTGGAATTCGAGGAGCACTGCAGTTTGTGGAGAGGAGATGTGCAGCTGCTATAGTTGCAGCATTAATTGGCTTGCAATCAACGAAAAAGTCGTTAAAGGAAAGAGCGAGAAAAAAGCAAAAAACCAAAAAGCTTTAAGGAAAGAAATGCACTAATCTGTTATACAAATGCAGTTTTTAGTTTTCATTAATAGTACCCATATGTATGTGAATTTTTTATGTAGTAAACTAATAAACATTGAAAACTGCAAGCTAAAATATTTATACAATTTTTAAAATAATTGTTTGGATTTAAAAATTAAGAATAAATGGAAAACATTTCAGAAATTAAATTTTATAAATTTTATAAATTAAATGAATTCAACAATTTTTTTTGATTTCGTTTATCTACATTTTAATAACAGAAAAACTCTTTCAGGAATGTTGTGTGCTAGATTTGGCTATAAAAAAGTCAAAACTGGACATAAAAACAAAATGTAAAACTTGCCACAACTGTACGCCACAATTTCCACAAATCTCCTGTTAATTTTTGTGAAATATGCATGGAACAAGCAACAAGGATGCAGCTGCAGTTGCTGCCACGAAACGTGGCGAACATAGGGTGCTACTTGCAACCTCCACTCACACATACACATAGACACACACACACCTACGAGGCTCCCACACACGCACCTTGCTGCAAGCGCCACAAATTGCGGCAAAATGCATTTTTCACAAGACAAAACGAGAGCCGGGAGCTGGAAGCATGGCAAAGGCAAAAGCAAAAGCAACGAGAGATGCAATCTCAAGTGGTTATCTCTTCTGCGTATGGTAGAAGAGCAGATTGAGAAGAGAAAGGAGAGGGAGTGTATGGGGAATCAGAGTATCCTGGACGCTGTGCTGGCAAAGTCAACATCAAAGTTCACGCCGACAAAGCGTTGCGAGTAAATGTTTAATGAGCGCAGTGGGCGGTGGTGGGTGGAGGGGCATGAAGTTTACCAAAGCAGCAAAGGAGTCTATCCGGAGGAGGGAAGGACTCCTCCAAGCTGCAGCGCAAGCCAATTAAAACAAAAGCCAAAAAACAAATGCACTTGACGTGGGAAAAGCTGGAAAATGGGCGAATGGAAGCTGGGTCTTGGATGGGCAGCAGGAGCACGTTTGACAGTGTCAAAGGCGAGCCTACCACGTGAAGTGTTTGGCAACATTGTCAGAGCGAGGGTGGTGAAACTAGGAGGGGAGGAGCACCCGGTCCTCCAAGTTCGGAGCACGCACTTCAAGCAACAGTTCTTCTTTGAAGTCAAAAGGATTTCTAATGCCAAGTGGATGGGGTTCCAGTAAATTAGCTACTCTTGAAGGCATCAACTCACTGAAAGTGCAACTGCAAGGCGAGTAGAGTCAAAAAGTAACAGCTGCTTACCGCTTTAGGCCAAATTATGTTCCAGCCAATCAATTGGAGCGAGTTGCTTTTATGATGTGCCACTTCTTTGATAACGAGTAATTTCTAAACTCATTGAAGATTGAATTCGAGCATCTAATTTAGTAAGTACTAAAGGTTAATCGTAGATCAATTAATACGTGATAATACGTTATCTAATTTCGAAAGGTAATTAGAATAATTTACCGCACTTGATTCTCAAATGAATTAACTTTTGTAAAGCGCTAAGCTGAAGAATTCTTCAATCTTAAGAAGGTCACCTGAAAGCAGCTTATGAATTTCACAGTAAATTAAATGGGCAAGTATTTGCTCTATTACTATACATTAACAAATCAACTCTTGCGAGAAACTTGTTTAAACTTTCTTAACATGATAGACAAATAAAATATTAGATTAAGCAGTAGTCGCTGACTTAAACTTACGCAAGTACAATAATATAACAATAAACATTTAGTCTGAGTTTTATATTCGACTAAAATCTATTCAAAATCCACTTCTGGCAAAATTCATAAAGGAAATATTTTACATAAAATATATATATATTTTATTCACATATTCCAAAGGACTGACTTATATTGAAATTACTGTTTATTCTTTTTATTATTATATTTTGTGTTTAAGCCTAACATTGCAGCGGCAAAATGGATCGTGAGTAGTTGAAGATTTTTTTGAATAGTTTTAAAATTATTCATGTTGTTTTCAGAGTCGAACAATAATGATGCCGATTCTGCCAGAAACCCGATGCAGCAGTCGGAAACTGACCATGCATCCATGTACTCACGCAATCCAATAACCGGCATGGGACTAAATGGAGATGGTGTCGGTGGTCTGAAGCCCAAGACACCCAAGAGCCGAGGTTGGAATAGATCTAAATACATATCACTGTCCATTTAAATATTTATTCTTCTGCCATATTAGTGGGCAATCCCGTTACAGGTGAGGGCTATAACCCAGGTCACACTGACTTTGAAGATTTGCGCAAGACTCATCGTCGACAAGGCACATTTACCGATAATCGTCCTTAATTACGTTGTCGATCCATAAGAAGCTCCGCCCATGCCCACATATACAAATACCATCTCTCTCTGTGTTTGTTTCTTCGTAGACTAGTCGAACATCATCCATACACGACTCTCGTTTAAATTAGAAGTTGCTAATTCTAGTTTGCCCATTTTATTGTTTTAAATACAATCACATGTCTTGACTTAAGACGCTGGCATCCCTTGTTAAGTGCTTATTGAAAATGGTTTAAATGGGGTATTATGAGTGTGAAATCAGAGGAAAGCATGAAAAATAACATGAATTTGTCACTAGGATGGAAATTATAAATTCACAAATAATTATAACTTGTTTTCGACAACATCTTCCAGTATTAAAGCTTATTCAAATGCAACGAAATCACTTAGTTTCTAATAAAGTTGGTTGATTACTATGGAATTTAAAATGTATGTTAAATTTTCCATAAATATCATACGAGTAGAGAAATTTTTTTAAGGTAACGTGTCATAATCCTGGCCAATTTTATAATCGAAATCATTAGAATGGCGTAATCAGACAAGGAATACTATAAGGGGCATTTTACAATCAAGCAATTTGAAAGAAAATGTAAAATTATAATTATTGTGTGTGCTTTACTTTATAATCTATCGTAAGACTGTAATCCACGGCGCAATCAAATCCCTTTCCCTCCTTTGCTTTCGCTCATTTCTGGCTTTTAATTATGCTCAACTGACAGCAGTTGGAATAACTGGAGTTGGGGAAGCTTAGGAGCTGGGAGCTGGCGCCCGAACTGGCGATATGTGACAGCCATTTAATTTGATTTATGGCCAGTGAATAGCCTTGATTAGAACGCCAGGGCGGGGTGAGGGGGAGTGGGAAGGGAGCTGAATATGGGATGTGTGAGTTAAGCGAATTTAACTCAATTTCACATAAATCAAAAATGTTGCCATAGCTGCGAAAGCCAAACTCCCAGCCCCGGGGCGAATTTCCCTTCGACTTGGAATCTAATCCTCTGGCGCACCTTGGCGCTAATCGCATTTCAATTGTTGAAACGAATTGCGAATTGAATGAAGTGCTGAAATTTGAGTGCAACACTGAGTGTGTATTGTTGTTGGCGAGGGCAGACGTGTCAATATGTAGAAGTAATCGTATGTATAGAGTATTTCAATTCCCTTATGAACAGCCAGTCTGTCGAGGAGGTTTTTCTCAGATACAAGTTCATAAAAGTAGCGCTAAGACTGCCAACAATGAGCGAATTTAGGTGTCAAACAGCAGGTGGCAATGGCAGGTAAAGCCAGAGCGGAAGTGGCCGACGGACGGACGGACCAGAACCAGGTTGAACTGTAGCTGGGGAATGGAGCGGAAGAAGAAGCTCGGGTTAGGGGCTTGGGGATTTTGGGACTGGGACTGGGACGCGTCAGAGACAGATGATATCTTAAACACCACGCACACACACTTGTACAACTCGCACACTGAGATAGACAATCACACATGACTACACACAAAACGGCAGCAAATGTTATCAGAAAACCAAGCGCCTGGGCGTCTGCTGTACAATTTTTGACATGGGTCCCCAAGCAAACCCCAAAAACGAACACGAACACAAACACAAACGCCAAACAAAGGGCCAACAATCGAGATTGGGGTTGGCAATGGGGAATTTTCGGGTCTGGCGATATGGCGATGGAGGACAGTGCGTATGTATTGGTAAACCGCAAGAACATCAACTGATGGCAGATAAATTAAATTTTGCGGTTCTAAATGGGCAATCAATGAGGCGTTCCATGCTGTACGGCAAAAGTCAATATCACACTGCCACCTTTTCACTATCGAATAGTAAAATTTAAAAATTTAACAACAACAGCAACAACACCTGAAAGCAAGTCTCGCAGACCTGTGACTGTGACTGCAGTTCGTGTTTGCCAATGTGACAACTTCAAAGGAACGAAAGAAACGCCCCGACTAGACGAAAAGAAAACTCCATTTCCCAGTTGCCAGTTTCTAGTTCTTTAGTTCCCAGTGAGACTATAGTCACCAACTTGAACTCAGTCCAACTGTTGCCGAAAAAGTTGTTAGTGAAACTTTTGCTCGCCCTCAAATATTGACTCAAGTAGCGCCATTCGATGGCTCAAGTGGCTCAATTGAACGGGGACGGGCTGAGAGAGGACTGAAGTTCTGGTATTGGTATTGGTTCTTCCCCCTTCAACTCTGAGTGTGAGTGCGTGTACAGTTGACACCTTGAAGCTGTGAAAAGTTCACTCTGTCTGTCTGTCTGTCTGCCACTCCGTCTGGAGATTGTTGTCTGTACCTGTTTATTGGTATTTATTTGGCTGCCAGCACGCCTAATCAAACACACATCTCAGATACTTGACAAAAGGAAACGAGACGAGATGGATTTTATCTATTCAATTGCCTTCAAAATAAAGCTATTTATCGACCACGCAAAAATCATACTGACCCTTTAAGACTCAATTCTTTCAGTATTTATCAGTTTGAGAAAGTATTGTCCGAATTTTGACAGTAAAAATAAGTTACATTTTAATTTGATTTACCGACAAAATTAAATTGATATTATTTAAGGATAAAAACATACTGAAATATTATTAGTGATTTTCTCCAAATTTAAAAATATATTGAGCATTTTAAGATATGTTATATCTATGGAATATGCTAAGCTGACAAAACTGATTAGAGGACTTGACTTTCGTTCAGACTCTGTTTATATGAGTGTTTATATGAAGAGCGAACAGCGCACAGGGAATCGAGATACATATTTATTAATTAACCATTATCGTTGACCGGTTGCTGGACTGGCCACTGCAGTGGCCAGAGGAAGGCCCATTGATCATAAATGGATGTCTGAAGTGCAATTTGCATGCGAGTTTTAAAATCAGCATTCGCCATTGAGGACAGCGACACACACAAGAGGACAAGAGGACCTGGAGCTGCCGCTGATGAGCATCATTATGGCAAGTGGGGAGTGCTCTGCACATGACGTGGATGGATGTCCGAAGAGTTGACAATTATGACAGACAGACGTTGGCAGCATTATTGCCTGCTGGCTGTCGGGATTAACGCCATTTTAATTGAATTTTAATATTTCACACACGACTCGAAGCCGGAAATGCGGCGAGCTGCCAGCGGCGGGCTTTGAATTCGCACAAAACCGCAAGTAAACGGGAAACCCCCTTTCGACTGTGTATGTATCTATGTGTAGTTGTCGAGTGGAGCAGCAGCTCTCCAATGAAATACTCATTATGAGAATCTCTGCTCTGACATCATGGCCAATGATGTATTCAACTTACAATTGCCCGACTCTTTACGGCTTTAAAAGCAGGTTAAGAGTTGTATGGCAAAACAAATTACGGGATTTTCAATAAGAGAATATTTTTAAGTAGTTTATTTACATGGTTTTCCAGAAAATTTCGATTTCCAATGTGTTTTTATCGACTTCCTTAAAATAAGTTCAATTAAATTGGACGAATGATCTAAGTTCACTGACTCTGGTTCAATAAGGTCGTTCGCTTAGTTGGCTTAGTTCGTTTGATTTTTAAAATAATAATCTGATTGACGTTGTGAATTAAACTATCTATAATGAGACCTAGAAGATGGGCCGTATATTTAATTTGAATTACCCTATTTTGATTTGATTTCGGTTTCGATTTTACACCTTAATTTAAAGGCCCGACCCGGCCGACCATATAACTTGTTTACTCAGTAATCGCGCCTTTACTTGTGTTTTATGCTGAACCTCGAAAAAAGCTCACCTCTGATTTTTAGGAAAACCTAACGGAACCGTTCTCAACCTTTGAATTTATTTGTCGACCCAATAGATTCGTTTTTTATTCAATATTGAACGAATGAGCTTAATTTTCAATGCACATCTCTATGTAAATTTATCAAACGCGCAAACGTTGATATCGATATCGAGGGGCAGCGTCTGCCGATATACCGCCAAAAAACGCAATTAATTAAATACTTGTGTACACACTTTTGCTATTTGTTTGATCTTCAATTCAATTATAAAAAACGTTTATGAAAATGGTGAGTTTAGTATACGGAAATTGATTTTACAAAAGCATCTCATTGAAAAACATATTATGCAGAGTGAGGGAAACAGGAATTTGCGTAAATCCAACTCAAAGTCGTCAAAGCGGAGGCAACACAAGTCCACAATTGACGAGCGCATTGATCAATTGGAATTGGAGATTGAGGAGTTGGCCCGAGATATCTACACCTACAAGAAGGAGACCAAGAACGTCTTTAAAAGGCCCGACGACATAATAATCATCAGTGACTCCGACTCAGACGTGGAGGTTCATGACACCTAGAATCCATTTTTACTTTAAAATTTGTATTACTTAAGAGTTCACAATTTTGTAATCTGTTTATCTGTTACAATACTTAGAATAAGAGTATTTAGTGTACTGCGTAGACTGTAGGCTACACTGCAACCTGATCAAATATGTTAGTTCAGTTGAGTTCAGCCAACAATTTCCTCGTCGAAGAGTGGCAATGTCCAAATATTAAATGGCCATTGTGACAATCACCGACAACTGGCTATAAAACTGTCAACTATTGATGACGTGACTCGGAGCTTTGTCGACAAAGGGGGAGGGGGATGAAGAGGGACAGCAGCCGTCTGCAATCAGAATCCAGAGTGCGAACGCAGTTGCCAATTTCTTCGCTTGCTTGTTACATGCAAATTTAAACGAGTTTCAATCACCAGCGGCCATTGTCTCTTTCGCTCGCTCGCTTGCTTTCTCTGTCTGGTTGGCAGTTGAACAGTGCGTATGAGCAATGAAAAAGTAATTAAATTTAAGGGCTGCAACGACGGAGCGGACAACTGGGAACCCAGCTAGTTAGATAGAGAGCTGGCGAACACGGCCAAAAAAAGTGTCATTATTAACGCATTGAACGCGGACGCCAAACGAGCTGACAGCTGTGTCCCACCCAAGTGGGAATTGTGTATATGTGAGTGAGGATGTAGAAGGATTGGTACTGGACTTGGGGTCTGGGTCTGGTAGGTGCCATGTTGACACTTTGAACAGACCAAATGACATTTATTGAAATTTCATCATTAAGCGTCGACAAGGGGAACGCTTCCGGTGGGATGGAGGGAAAGGGCGATGCTTTCTCTACTAACTACAACAAAAACAATAACTGTTTGTCAACTTTACTGCTCGTCGAACTTATTTAAATCGAGTCCCATGACACGTGTGCTAGATGAACAGGGGGTGAAAGGGGGGAAATTGGACGACCGACAGTGTGTCATATTAGCTGCGGGTTTTCAAACACTGACAAAGTTGACAACCCTTGCATTCGATGGAAATCTGGTTTGGCATCAACAACAATTCACTGAACAGAAAAATATCCCCAAGGAGCAAAGATTTTCTTATTTTTTGCATAATTTGGAAAAGTTTGAAAACTGTTTGGAGCATCTCTGGATGCGAATGAGGATGCAAGATGACACAAATCAACCCCAAATCGAAGAATAAAAATATGTGAGCTATAATTTGAATATAATATGCGGCAAGCGGTGTTGGATAAGGAAAGTGTGAAAATCTCAATCATAACTTAAAGGAAACTTTAATATAAACTATATACAAAATAGGTATACTATTGAATTAGATTGACACATAGAAGACATACATGCTTATAGTATTCATTTATGCCATAAATGATGGATAATTTTTCAGATTTCAGCTAAATTTTATTTATGGGATATTTTTAAATTTGACATTAATTAAAACAAATTTATCAAGTCTTCATATGGTTTTTCAAAGTACAGAATAATTTTATCTCAGAGATATGATATAAGAAATATGTCGATAAAGCCAAGTCCGTCCGTCTGTGTAAGCGCCTAGATCTCAGAGACTATAAGAGCTAGAGCAACCAAACTTGGCCACGCCTCTTTCTACTTCCACAAATTGCGAAAAGCCACCACACGCACAGTTTTAAAGATAACATTTTTTTTTTGTAATTAACGTAAACTACTATTATTGGCTATCATCCTACTAAATCGCAACAAGATTGGACAAATAGAAAGGTGGTAAGCAAAGTAAGTGCCTAAAAGAATGCAATAAAAATATTTTGCAGTCAGTATTAGAATTGTTTGGAAAAACTTTCAAAAGTAGACTTTTACCTAAACTCGAATTTTTTAATGGGTATTTAATGGGTTAAGGAAAACTTGTGTCGTTCAAACGGAATTTAAATGTTCTCCCAATGATGTCAAAACAACGGAATTAGACTTTCATGTTTGATTGAAATGTCAAGATAACTGTCGTTTCTATTATTTCTTCCATACCTGTATATTTAAGTAAGTAACGGGTATCCTATAGTCGGGTGCTTGACTATAGCCTTTTTCGCTTGTTGAATTTGGCATTAATTATGTCTCAATATAATTACGTCAAACTGTAATATTTTTCTTAGACTATATTTATATTTTTTTTGTTTATCAACAAAATAAGTGTGAATATTGAAAAAGAAGAAGAAGTAAGACCATAATAAGAAAATAACAAACCATTCCCTCATTATTTTGATGCTATCGATCTTAACCGTTGTCCGACCCCCAAGCCCCAGCCTTAAATGGCAATCCGCCAGCCAGCGTGGCAAACAACTGACGACTGTGCCGCCCACCCACCCTTCAATCAACTTCAGCGGCAGTACACGCCTCTCTACCTCCATGCCTCCCTGGGAGATTCCTGGCGTGTTTCTGGTTTGCCTGCGGCAACATTTTTGGGCTAAGGCTTAAGGGCGCCGTTGGCTCTAATCAAAAATGCAATGTTTGGCTTGGTTAAGCGGAAATCGGTAGATTGCGTCGCACACTCGCTTGTTGATATTAACACTTCACCCCTTGGCCCTCCTCCCCTCCCCTCCCCTTCTTTTCCTCCTTTTCCTTGTGGGCGACGGAGGTTAATGAAACGTCACAGATGATGACGACGTTGGGCTAAGATTTCAATGATATGTCAAAACTGAGTGATGCTGATGATGGATGGACGAGCTAACACGGTTGCCATCCTTTCTCTCTGACTGTCTTTCCCCCCTTTGTGCCTTGTCCTGCGCCCTTTGCCTTTTGCCGGCTCATACATCAGTCGCCGCCACGCATAAATTTGGGAAATTTTGCGACTTGAGCCTCACATTTACATGGGATTTGTTGGCTGAGAGTTTGAAGCTGGGGCTGGAGATGGAGATGGGGCTAGAGATACGAGTGAAGTTGGATGAGAATGAGCATCAACAAATAAAGCGACATCCGCATGGCGGCAATTTCCGTTGTCGTCACTTAGCACTCACATCAAATGCAATTTTCATGGGCAAATAACATAATCAACAGGGCCCATAATCAGCAGTAGTGCTGTCAAGAGGAGATAGAAATTGAGAAAAGGTAGGGAGCTGAAAGCAGGTGGGTTTTACCGAACCTGTTCCACGTTAGCCGCAACGATGAAAATGTTTCAATTTGCGTTGCCAAACGTAATTTTTGCCATATTGAAATTTGATTTGCGCTTCTTTCCCAAAGTGCAGTGACACTTTCGTTGAATGTTTGCGCACAACTTGCCAAGAGATTCACAATTCAATTTGCGCCTGGTAACTGCAATTTCCAAATTTGATGTGGCAGCCAACTGCCGGGAAGAAGCAACATAATTATACCCTGGACCAGGGGCATATTAACTTTGTGCAAAAGTAACAGGCATGTGCAGTTAGTCAAGTAATTGTTTTGACAAAATAAGTCATAACATATGTTTTTTTTAATATTTAAAAATTCAGTCAAACTTTTTATACTCGCATCACCATTATCCCAAAAAAAGGTTCGAGTTATGGGGATCATCATGGGGAGCATCAAGATATTTTATTTTTATAATCGAGAAAAAAAGTTTAAAAATAGATTTTTTTTTTAAATTCAAAATTTCCGATGGGTACTTAATGGGTTACATACATTTTTGTATCATTAGAACGTAATTTAAATGAATAAAAGATTAATATAAGAAGCCCGCATCAAAACATCTGTATTATACGAAAATTTAAAATATGTATGGTGTATGAAGACATTAGTGGCACACTGTATAAGCAATTTCATGCCCCAAAATTTCTGATATCCAATTTTGTGACGAATAATATTAGGTTTTACACATAAACTATTTTAAACATAATTTTGGCACTCGGCACATTGCGCTAAAATGTCTCAATTCTTCAAACCAAACAAAACTCACTATTTTGCGCAGTGCCGAATCCAAAAATTTTGTTTAAAATAGTTTATGTGTAAAACCTAATATTATTCGTCACAAAATTGGATATCAGAAATTTTGGGGCATGAAAATGTTTTCGTCACTAGACTTTTACCTCGTAAAGTGGTTTTTTTATGGGATATCAGAAATTTTTGAATAAGACATCAGAAATATTAAAATTGCAATATTTGATGTGATTTGATGTGTAGTTTTTTCTTAAATTGTCAAAATGTGGGAAAAAATACCTTATTTAACCTGTAGCTGTTTACCCTTATAATTAAAAAAAAAACTTTAAATTTTAGCGGCTTTTAGCGATTTCCCGCTAAACTAGCGATTTTTCGAAAAAGTCGTAAAACAAACGATTCTATATTTTTGATTATAAAATGATTTATCTGCCGCAAAAAGAATTCCCCACTTGCAAGCAGTTTATTTCCACATTACGCTGCAAGCAGTGTACATACTGCATATTTACAAGCAGTAGTGTGAAGGTAAAAGGTATATTCAGTTAATAGGTAATATCTTGTCCAAACGAATTTTGACAGATATGTGTTATATGTCAAAAAACGCGGAATCAAATTGCCTATAATAAATAAAATATTTTAGTGTGATTTCATGTGTAGATTTTTCTTAAATCACTAAAATGTGAAAAAAACCTTTTTCAACTGTAGCTGTTTACCTTATTACTTAAAAAAAAACGTTGAAGGTATGCCTAAGAGCCCTTCAAAATACCTTTTCAACGATATATAGATCGCAACTGTAGCTTTTATCGTTTGACTGCTATAAGGGTTTTAATTTTAGCGGTTTTTAGCGATTTCCCGCTAAACTAGCGATTTTTCGAAAAAGTCGTAGAACAAACGTTTCTAGATTTTTGATCGGGAACAAGTCCTCATTCAAACTTTAAAGCTAAATCAACGCTTTGATACTAACAAACAGACAAACAAACAAACAAACAAACAGACTGACTTTTCATCTCGTTTTGAGAAGGGCACCAAAAATTTCAAAATTAATTATCTTCTGAGCCAGTGATCGGATTTTGATGATCAAGGTGTCATTCGAAGCGTATTTTTGATTAGAATAGTAAAAAATAAAAAAAAATCAAAAAGGCTCCAACGGCCCCATTAGCTCCAATCATTTAAAATTTGCCCCTCCCACTTACACCTGTTTATCTCACGAACCAGGTGAGTTTTCAAAAGTCTTAGTATGCACATTTGTAAGTTTAATTGATACCTTTCGATCGGTTTATAACTCGACCTGATCGGACAGTCGTAGCAAATTTTCCATTCTTCCTGTGTATATATGCTAGTCGCCTTCGCACCCTTCGTGCTGCTTTCGTCACTAGCGCGGACTGCCGTCCGCAGTGATTATAACAAAAAATCTGAAAAAAGATTTGTTTTAAAAATAAATGTGTACATTTTTTAATTTATCAAAGTAATTACTCAACGTTTATTTTTTTTTATTTTATTCTTTAAAATTGACTTATAGCAGTTGATAGAAATTTATTTGTTGCACAGAATGAGAAAAGCCCAGAAAAAGATCATTTCAATAAATATTTGATTTCATCAAATGATCAATAATTTTCATAAATATTCTGACAAAATTAAAAAGTGTGAGTAAAAAAGAAAAATTTCATGGAATCCCTTTGTGCTTGACCAACAGACAGAGAGAGCAATTTAAAGACTTGTACAGGGTATCCTAATGTTGCGTGCACTCGACTTGCTTTGATGGCATTTATAAAGTACACACACACACACACGTGAGTATATGAGGCGAAAGTGATTTTATTTACGGCAACATCAACATGACGAGGCATCATTTCAAATTATCAACAATAGAATGGAAAGGGACGGAAAGGAAAGAAGCTAATGGAAAGGGAAAACGTTTCTCTGCAGGCAGTTCGAAGCAGGGCGGAAATATCTGTAACCAAATTAAGCATAAAAACGTCAAGTATGACCTATAAATGATTTAAAAAATTACAACTGCTTGTGCCATGTACATTGCACTTTAACGTGCGCTTCTGACAAGTTGCAAGTGGCAAGTGCTTATAGTATTAACCCATTGGAAGGGGCAAAAAAGGGCTAAAATGGTGCCAGGGAAAGCAGAGCGAAAAGTTTGCCAAGTTTGCAAAAAGTAAAATGGAAAAACAGCTCGAGCTAAAAAGTAAACGCCTTTGGTTAGCAAAAGTGAAACAGAAACGTAAACAAATACGACAAACAGACAGACAGATAGGCAACAAACTTACATCTGCTGATAAAGAAAGCCGAGTTGATGTGCTCGGTCTTTTTGCGGGTGTGTGCGTGTGTCTGGGTGGCTGTGTGGTTGTGTGAGTGACGACTGGCGACGTCTTTTAATGAAAGATGACAACAACAACATGCACGATAAAAGGTTGTCATTAAAATTGCAACAGTTACCACAGCCGCTTCATTAGGAACTACGACGACTGCGACTGCGTTTTGGGCCCAAAGTAGGTTGCCGTTTGGCAAATACGCCGTAAATGAATGGCAAAGAAATCACAAAGAGAAAAGACACATGTAAGGCATTGAATCAAGATGAAAGTTGAATTTGTAATTGATTAAAGCTGGTAAACTACAGTTGACAGAATCTCACAAGTTACACTTTTCAAAAAAGTAGCGCGCGAAGGTTGAAATTAAATTTGACACTTGGGCTGCCAGATGGCTAGATAAAACAGCTGTTGGCGGCAGTGCTCAATAACATGTAAACAAGCAACTGTTATGTTAAGTTAACAGTGGATCTAAATATGGTCGCGCGCGTAATTTAAATTCACATTTATGAAACAAAATAATTTAAAAATTAGATAAAATAAAGATCATTTTGAATGAAGTTGATGAAATTAATTATAATTAAGAAATTCGACAAAAGTATAAAATCGTGCTTTTTTCTGTGGTTTGATTGTTGCCATCGTCAGCGAATTGTCAAAAATTATTAAATTATAAACACATATTTTGCGCATTCTTGTGCTTATATATTTTTAATCAACAGGCTTAACAGGCAGATAACTAGAACAAGCGCCTCGAGGGCTCAGCTTCCCCCTCGGCGCTGCTTTCAACCGGACGCGTTAGCTCAATGGAATTGATGCGGATCATGGTGTTCGGGGAGCGCTGGAAGTTGATGCGCATGTATTGTTTCCTGCGCTTCTTCTTGAAGTTGGTCTTTGTGTGTGTCAGGTCTTCTCGATGATGGTGGCTTTCACTGGACCAGTCCCGGCTCCAGGATGGGACGTCCGATCAACGTAAAGTCCCGTGCACCTGCCAAGAGCACCTTGTCGAGAGCTGATCTCGTCACCTATCGTCGGTGGACAATAGCCCTCGACCAGAATTATGTCTCCGGGCGTAACTTTGAACTGTTTGCCACTCAGATGCACCACAGCAAACAAGCGGCCCTGCTCTGACTTGGCCACTTGCTGGTTGACCCTGTCGCACACTGACTGGCATTCCTTCTGATGCTCCTTGGCAATGGCAGACACGTCAATCGCCGCCGGCATGGGCTTGTTTTGCTGCAGCAACGCCGGCGACATGCTGAGAGCACGCATCGCACCTGAAGTGGGAGGGGGAAAGAGCACACCGTTATGTCACTGTGCTTGATTGGCTTGTTCGCCGACTTACTGTTCAATGAAACATGTGGTGTTGTGTAGCGCAGCAATTGGCGTACGCTTTGCGCCAATAATGACATCTTTTTATGAACTTTAAGTACTTAAAATCGCGAGAATTATACTAATATTGTCGAATATAATTCCGATAACTCCGAATTTATCGATTTACTGTATGCATTGCTGTATAGTTATATATCGCCCGACCGCCACAGTATGTCGACCGTTTGGCTCCAAATTAAATGAATAAATAAAAATTATGTGTTTAGTATTTGATTGTTGTAAATATAGTTAATTTGTCGTATAATTAAATTTATAATAAATTCTAAATTCAACAAAACTCTAACAAAATACATGCTAAATTTAAGTGTTCTTTAATTGGAAAAAGGCTGCCACCTATCAAAACTATGGTGACTCTTTTTCTGTGAACCAAGGCTGCCACACGTGTCAAAATTCCCTCTATCTAGTTGGCGTCACTACTGCGCACTTCATGTTTTCAAATTAAAGCGGACATTTTGACAAGCGTCATACAGCTGACTGAACTAAAAACCGAAAGAAGAATGCAGAATAATATGTTTTGTGATCCGGCCTTGGAGCGTCATTTCACTGGACACGTTGGGAGCATAACACAGCTGCGTTTCAGCCCAGACGGCACACAAATCGCAACCAGTTCGTCGGACGCCACCGTAATACTATGGAATCTAAAGCAAGCTGCACGTTGCATTCGCTTTGCCTCGCACTCCGCGGCCGTTTACGGCGTCAGTTGGTCACCCAAGGGGAATTTTATAGCATCCTGCAGCCACGATCGCACTGTCAAAGTATGGGAGCCGAAGGTGCGCGGTGTCTCTGGCGAGTTTCTGGCGCACAGCAAACCCGTGCGCAGCGTCGACTTTGATCCGACTGGACAGATGCTGCTGACCGCCTCCGACGACAAGGCTGTGAAGCTCTGGCGAGTATCACGGCGCCAGTTCATCTCCTCATTTGCCCAACAGACAAACTGGGTGCGTGCGGCCAAGTTCAGTCCCAACGGGAAGCTGATCGCCACCGTGTGTGACGACAAATCTCTGCGGATTTACGAAGTTGCCACCGGCGAATGCGTGCGCACCTTTACGGAGGATCGTGCTGCGCCGCGTCAAGTGGCCTGGCATCCGTGGGGCAACATGGTAGCCGTGGCTCTGGGCTGCAATCGCATTAAGGTTTTCGATGTGAGCAACAATCAGTTGATTCAACTTTACGTTGTCCACTCCGCACCCGTCAACGATTTATCATTCCATCCGAGTGGCAACTTCCTGCTGTCCGGAAGTGATGACAAGACCATACGCATTCTGGACTTGCTCGAGGGAAGGCCCATATATACACTGACCGGTCACACGGATTCGGTGAATGCAGTTGCTTTTACTCAGGACGGCAACAAGTTTGCCACCGCTGGCAGTGACCGTCAGGTACGTATAATGTTCCATCCAATGTCAACACAGAAATTAAGCATATCTATACTTCTAGCTGCTGATTTGGCAGTCGAATTTGCACACTTACGACGCCTCGCAGTTTGAGGAGAAGTCTTTGTCTTCGTCCTGCTGCGACACCAGCTCAACTTCCAAGATAAGCCTCGGTGCCACTTCTAGGACATCAAACGATATGAGTATTCGCATTGATCCACGAGAATCGATAGCTTATCAGACATTGGATGAAAACTTCCAGGTGGTTGATAGCGAACATCAAAACACGAAACAACAGACACCACAGGGCAGCACCAATTCATCAGTTCCCAAACATCAGACACGCACCGAAATGAAATCACCGTCCTTGGAATTCAAACGCAGCAATCCAGCTACATTTTTTTAACTAGTATTTCAATCGACACACAGCAGCCTTAACCATTCAACACACAGCAAACACATCTCCAAGCACATCGCATAACTCGCCAACCTTTCGCAGGTAGTGGATGTGTCTGTGGAATCGGACTCCGCCTCGGATTGCTGCTCCTGTTCTGCACGGCTGGACGGGATTATCAACCAGTTAACGCACCTGGACGAACGCTTAAACCGATTAGAAAGATTACACTTTACTTAAACAAACTGCATTAGTTTATTCTTAATTATAAGTTTTATCTTTTTATACGGTGCTTTCTAAATGCTCGAACAAATGCTTAGGCGATTTTTCGAATGAATACAATTTTTATTTATCTTTAATAAACAATTACTTTCAAGCAAATCAAGTGAAATAATTTTTTGTGCTGATATATGTACGTTTGATTAACAGCAAATTATAAAATTTACATAAGTTGTAACACTTTCTTAAAGAGAGCGCCAACTGAATTAAGAAGTTCGAATATGCGTAAATGTGACGACTGCTAACAAGAAATTCAATATCTATGGATTATTGATTTTCATTATATTCAGCAATTGAATCAGCCGACGCGGCGTTTCATGGCACTCAAAATTGGAGATAAACCTGATCTGTGTCTGGTATCCAGGAACCACGGTTGCCACAATTGGCGCTTTTGCACCAAAATTGGCTCTTTTTTGTCCTGTTGGCGCAATGGCACTTATTTTTTCGAATTGGCTCCTTTTTTCATCAGTTCAGAATTACGTTTTTGTATGTTGCTTGTTTTTCTCGTCCGCGCTGTTCCGCTCGGTCCGCGCACGTCAAACGCACTTTTTCTACTAAACTGAAACACGAAAGAAGAGGGAAACGAAGGAATGACAGAAAAGAAAGGCGGCCTTGAAACTCATACACCAAAATAGATAGCCGTACCAGTCACTCCAGTGTGCTGTAAAGCGCGCCCTCTCGCTCTCGCTAAACGAAAAACGTTTTCTCCGTCGTCTTCCTGCTCGTTCTGCGCGCCTGGTAGGAGAGAAAAAATTCTCCGGCAATCCAATATCAAATTTTTGACATCAAAAAAAAGTGAAGTTTTTTTTTTTTGAGCTAGAGCTTTGAAATTTGTGTCAGAGACATACAGAATTTTTCTCGATTTTCTCAGAAAAAAATGAACGAAAAAAATCATGCACAGCAGAGGTTTGAAGGTTTGCAGTGCCCAGATCACAAATCTTGTAGTTTTTAAGATATCTTGAACCAATAAAGAACATGAATATAAAACTAAAATAAATCAATATTTCTATGGTAGCGCGATGGATACAGGAACGAAAACATTCTCGTGGTGCCAAATGTGTGGACGTCACTTGGGCTGCTTCCCGAGGCAGGCACTCCACTTGTAGTGCTGTTGTTGTCGGAGTTCTGTAGCGGAGTGACGGGATTGCTGACGGTTCTGGGTGTGGGCGCCACAACTTGCGATCCTTCCGCAGGTTCACCTACGGAAACCTTGTTACGACTTTTACTTCCTCTAAATAATCAAAGTTCGGTCAACTGTTTCTGCAGCTTTTTTTGCTTTTTTTGATTGTGCTATTCCTTGCATTGATGCTTCTTGTGCAGAAATCATTTTTTGACTATTTGAAAAAGAGAAAATAAAAACGATTATTAGAAACCCGAAAACTGCAAACAATTAAACACAAAACACAAAAATAAAGCTGTTTCACCTGTTGGCTTCTGAATTGCGCATTTCATAATATTCATTTTCTCGTTCGGACAACATTTCTTTGACACTTTTAATTTTCGGATCCTTCCCTTGGCATATTATCAAATTTTCCTCAAATGTATTTGTTTCTATTATCATAATACTATTGCTTCTGCTTAATGCATCTACGTGTTGCATCCTTTTTCCGGATCTATGTTCGAGAATATAATCATAATTTTGCAGCTCTAGGGCCCATCTAGCAATTCGGGGATTTAACTCTTTATTATTTAACGTCAATGTTAATGAATTACAATCCGTCACTATCTTAAACTTCATACCCTGTAAATAGACTCGAAATCGTTTCAATGCATTTATGATCGCTAGCGTTTCTAACTCAAAACTATGGTACCTTGACTCCACATCTGTCGTGCGTTTTGAAAACGTAGAAAACTGGGTGTAACTTCATATCTTCTTTCCGTTGTAACAATATCGCACCATATCCTAGTGAACTTGCGTCACAATGTAGCTCTGTCTCATCTTTTGGATCATATGTTGCTAAAATAGGGAACGATGGATACAGGAACGAAAACATTCTCGTGGTGCCAAATGTGTGGACGTCACTTGGGCTGCTTCCCGAGGCAGGCACTCCACTTGTAGTGCTGTTGTTGTCGGAGTTCTGTAGCGGAGTGACGGGATTGCTGACGGTTCTGGGTGTGGGCGCCACAACTTGCGATCTTTCCGCAGGTTCACCTACGGAAACCTTGTTACGACTTTTACTTCCTCTAAATAATCAAGTTCGGTCAACTGTTTCTGCAGCTTTTTTTGCTTTTTTTGATTGTGCTATTCCTTGCATTGATGCTTCTTGTGCAGAAATCATTCTTTGACTATTTGAAAAAGAGAAAACAAAAACGATTATTAGAAACCCGAAAACTGCAAACAATTAAACACAAAACACAAAAATAAAGCTGTTTCACCTGTTGGCTTCTGAATTGCGCATTTCATAATATTCATTTTCTCGTTCGGACAACATTTCTTTGACACTTTTAATTTTCGGATCCTTCCCTTGGCATATTATCAAATTTTCCTCAAATGTATTTGTTTCTATTATCATAATACTATTGCTTCTGCTTAATGCATCTACGTGTTGCATCCTTTTTCCGGATCTATGTTCGAGAATATAATCATAATTTTGCAGCTCTAGGGCCCATCTAGCAATTCGGGGATTTAACTCTTTATTATTTAACGTCAATGTTAATGAATTACAATCCGTCACTATCTTAAACTTCATACCCTGTAAATAGACTCGAAATCGTTTCAATGCATTTATGATCGCTAGCGTTTCTAACTCAAAACTATGGTACCTTGACTCCACATCTGTCGTGCGTTTTGAAAACGTAGAAAACTGGGTGTAACTTCATATCTTCTTTCCGTTGTAACAATATCGCACCATATCCTAGTGAACTTGCGTCACAATGTAGCTCTGTCTCATCTTTTGGATCATATGTTGCTAAAATAGGGAACGATGGATACAGGAACGAAAACATTCTCGTGGTGCCAAATGTGTGGACGTCACTTGGGCTGCTTCCCGAGGCAGGCACTCCACTTGTAGTGCTGTTGTTGTCGGAGTTCTGTAGCGGAGTGACGGGATTGCTGACGGTTCTGGGTGTGGGCGCCACAACTTGCGATCCTTCCGCAGGTTCACCTACGGAAACCTTGTTACGACTTTTACTTCCTCTAAATAATCAAGTTCGGTCAACTGTTTCTGCAGCTTTTTTTGCTTTTTTTGATTGTGCTATTCCTTGCATTGATGCTTCTTGTGCAGAAATCATTTTTTGACTATTTGAAAAAGAGAAAATAAAAACGATTATTAGAAACCCGAAAACTGCAAACAATTAAACACAAAACACAAAAATAAAGCTGTTTCACCTGTTGGCTTCTGAATTGCGCATTTCATAATATTCATTTTCTCGTTCGGACAACATTTCTTTGACACTTTTAATTTTCGGATCCTTCCCTTGGCATATTATAAAATTTTCCTCAAATGTATTTGTTTCTATTATCATAATACTATTGCTTCTGCTTAATGCATCTACGTGTTGCATCCTTTTTCCGGATCTATGTTCGAGAATATAATCATAATTTTGCAGCTCTAGGGCCCATCTAGCAATTCGGGGATTTAACTCTTTATTATTTAACGTCAATGTTAATGAATTACAATCCGTCACTATCTTAAACTTCATACCCTGTAAATAGACTCGAAATCGTTTCAATGCATTTATGATCGCTAGCGTTTCTAACTCAAAACTATGGTACCTTGACTCCACATCTGTCGTGCGTTTTGAAAACGTAGAAAACTGGGTGTAACTTCATATCTTCTTTCCGTTGTAACAATATCGCACCATATCCTAGTGAACTTGCGTCACAATGTAGCTCTGTCTCATCTTTTGGATCATATGTTGCTAAAATAGGGAACGATGGATACAGGAACGAAAACATTCTCGTGGTGCCAAATGTGTGGACGTCACTTGGGCTGCTTCCCGAGGCAGGCACTCCACTTGTAGTGCTGTTGTTGTCGGAGTTCTGTAGCGGAGTGACGGGATTGCTGACGGTTCTGGGTGTGGGCGCCACAACTTGCGATCCTTCCGCAGGTTCACCTACGGAAACCTTGTTACGACTTTTACTTCCTCTAAATAATCAAGTTCGGTCAACTGTTTCTGCAGCTTTTTTTGCTTTTTTTGATTGTGCTATTCCTTGCATTGATGCTTCTTGTGCAGAAATCATTTTTTGACTATTTGAAAAAGAGAAAATAAAAACGATTATTAGAAACCCGAAAACTGCAAACAATTAAACACAAAACACAAAAATAAAGCTGTTTCACCTGTTGGCTTCTGAATTGCGCATTTCATAATATTCATTTTCTCGTTCGGACAACATTTCTTTGACACTTTTAATTTTCGGATCCTTCCCTTGGCATATTATCAAATTTTCCTCAAATGTATTTGTTTCTATTATCATAATACTATTGCTTCTGCTTAATGCATCTACGTGTTGCATCCTTTTTCCGGATCTATGTTCGAGAATATAATCATAATTTTGCAGCTCTAGGGCCCATCTAGCAATTCGGGGATTTAACTCTTTATTATTTAACGTCAATGTTAATGAATTACAATCCGTCACTATCTTAAACTTCATACCCTGTAAATAGACTCGAAATCGTTTCAATGCATTTATGATCGCTAGCGTTTCTAACTCAAAACTATGGTACCTTGACTCCACATCTGTCGTGCGTTTTGAAAACGTAGAAAACTGGGTGTAACTTCATATCTTCTTTCCGTTGTAACAATATCGCACCATATCCTAGTGAACTTGCGTCACAATGTAGCTCTGTCTCATCTTTTGGATCATATGTTGCTAAAATAGGGAACGATGGATACAGGAACGAAAACATTCTCGTGGTGCCAAATGTGTGGACGTCACTTGGGCTGCTTCCCGAGGCAGGCACTCCACTTGTAGTGCTGTTGTTGTCGGAGTTCTGTAGCGGAGTGACGGGATTGCTGACGGTTCTGGGTGTGGGCGCCACAACTTGCGATCCTTCCGCAGGTTTACCTACGGAAACCTTGTTACGACTTTTACTTCCTCTAAATAATCAAGTTCGGTCAACTGTTTCTGCAGCTTTTTTTGCTTTTTTTGATTGTGCTATTCCTTGCATTGATGCTTCTTGTGCAGAAATCATTTTTTGACTATTTGAAAAAGAGAAAATAAAAACGATTATTAGAAACCCGAAAACTGCAAACAATTAAACACAAAACACAAAAATAAAGCTGTTTCACCTGTTGGCTTCTGAATTGCGCATTTCATAATATTCATTTTCTCGTTCGGACAACATTTCTTTGACACTTTTAATTTTCGGATCCTTCCCTTGGCATATTATCAAATTTTCCTCAAATGTATTTGTTTCTATTATCATAATACTATTGCTTCTGCTTAATGCATCTACGTGTTGCATCCTTTTTCCGGATCTATGTTCGAGAATATAATCATAATTTTGCAGCTCTAGGGCCCATCTAGCAATTCGGGGATTTAACTCTTTATTATTTAACGTCAATGTTAATGAATTACAATCCGTCACTATCTTAAACTTCATACCCTGTAAATAGACTCGAAATCGTTTCAATGCATTTATGATCGCTAGCGTTTCTAACTCAAAACTATGGTACCTTGACTCCACATCTGTCGTGCGTTTTGAAAACGTAGAAAACTGGGTGTAACTTCATATCTTCTTTCCGTTGTAACAATATCGCACCATATCCTAGTGAACTTGCGTCACAATGTAGCTCTGTCTCATCTTTTGGATCATATGTTGCTAAAATAGGGAACGATGGATACAGGAACGAAAACATTCTCGTGGTGCCAAATGTGTGGACGTCACTTGGGCTGCTTCCCGAGGCAGGCACTCCACTTGTAGTGCTGTTGTTGTCGGAGTTCTGTAGCGGAGTGACGGGATTGCTGACGGTTCTGGGTGTGGGCGCCACAACTTGCGATCCTTCCGCAGGTTCACCTACGGAAACCTTGTTACGACTTTTACTTCCTCTAAATAATCAAGTTCGGTCAACTGTTTCTGCAGCTTTTTTTGCTTTTTTTGATTGTGCTATTCCTTGCATTGATGCTTCTTGTGCAGAAATCATTTTTTGACTATTTGAAAAAGAGAAAATAAAAACGATTATTAGAAACCCGAAAACTGCAAACAATTAAACACAAAACACAAAAATAAAGCTGTTTCACCTGTTGGCTTCTGAATTGCGCATTTCATAATATTCATTTTCTCGTTCGGACAACATTTCTTTGACACTTTTAATTTTCGGATCCTTCCCTTGGCATATTATCAAATTTTCCTCAAATGTATTTGTTTCTATTATCATAATACTATTGCTTCTGCTTAATGCATCTACGTGTTGCATCCTTTTTCCGGATCTATGTTCGAGAATATAATCATAATTTTGCAGCTCTAGGGCCCATCTAGCAATTCGGGGATTTAACTCTTTATTATTTAACGTCAATGTTAATGAATTACAATCCGTCACTATCTTAAACTTCATACCCTGTAAATAGACTCGAAATCGTTTCAATGCATTTATGATCGCTAGCGTTTCTAACTCAAAACTATGGTACCTTGACTCCACATCTGTCGTGCGTTTTGAAAACGTAGAAAACTGGGTGTAACTTCATATCTTCTTTCCGTTGTAACAATATCGCACCATATCCTAGTGAACTTGCGTCACAATGTAGCTCTGTCTCATCTTTTGGATCATATGTTGCTAAAATAGGGAACGATGGATACAGGAACGAAAACATTCTCGTGGTGCCAAATGTGTGGACGTCACTTGGGCTGCTTCCCGAGGCAGGCACTCCACTTGTAGTGCTGTTGTTGTCGGAGTTCTGTAGCGGAGTGACGGGATTGCTGACGGTTCTGGGTGTGGGCGCCACAACTTGCGATCCTTCCGCAGGTTCACCTACGGAAACCTTGTTACGACTTTTACTTCCTCTAAATAATCAAGTTCGGTCAACTGTTTCTGCAGCTTTTTTTGCTTTTTTTGATTGTGCTATTCCTTGCATTGATGCTTCTTGTGCAGAAATCATTTTTTGACTATTTGAAAAAGAGAAAATAAAAACGATTATTAGAAACCCGAAAACTGCAAACAATTAAACACAAAACACAAAAATAAAGCTGTTTCACCTGTTGGCTTCTGAATTGCGCATTTCATAATATTCATTTTCTCGTTCGGACAACATTTCTTTGACACTTTTAATTTTCGGATCCTTCCCTTGGCATATTATCAAATTTTCCTCAAATGTATTTGTTTCTATTATCATAATACTATTGCTTCTGCTTAATGCATCTACGTGTTGCATCCTTTTTCCGGATCTATGTTCGAGAATATAATCATAATTTTGCAGCTCTAGGGCCCATCTAGCAATTCGGGGATTTAACTCTTTATTATTTAACGTCAATGTTAATGAATTACAATCCGTCACTATCTTAAACTTCATACCCTGTAAATAGACTCGAAATCGTTTCAATGCATTTATGATCGCTAGCGTTTCTAACTCAAAACTATGGTACCTTGACTCCACATCTGTCGTGCGTTTTGAAAACGTAGAAAACTGGGTGTAACTTCATATCTTCTTTCCGTTGTAACAATATCGCACCATATCCTAGTGAACTTGCGTCACAATGTAGCTCTGTCTCATCTTTTGGATCATATGTTGCTAAAATAGGGAACGATGGATACAGGAACGAAAACATTCTCGTGGTGCCAAATGTGTGGACGTCACTTGGGCTGCTTCCCGAGGCAGGCACTCCACTTGTAGTGCTGTTGTTGTCGGAGTTCTGTAGCGGAGTGACGGGATTGCTGACGGTTCTGGGTGTGGGCGCCACAACTTGCGATCCTTCCGCAGGTTCACCTACGGAAACCTTGTTACGACTTTTACTTCCTCTAAATAATCAAGTTCGGTCAACTGTTTCTGCAGCTTTTTTTGCTTTTTTTGATTGTGCTATTCCTTGCATTGATGCTTCTTGTGCAGAAATCATTTTTTGACTATTTGAAAAAGAGAAAATAAAAACGATTATTAGAAACCCGAAAACTGCAAACAATTAAACACAAAACACAAAAATAAAGCTGTTTCACCTGTTGGCTTCTGAATTGCGCATTTCATAATATTCATTTTCTCGTTCGGACAACATTTCTTTGACACTTTTAATTTTCGGATCCTTCCCTTGGCATATTATCAAATTTTCCTCAAATGTATTTGTTTCTATTATCATAATACTATTGCTTCTGCTTAATGCATCTACGTGTTGCATCCTTTTTCCGGATCTATGTTCGAGAATATAATCATAATTTTGCAGCTCTAGGGCCCATCTAGCAATTCGGGGATTTAACTCTTTATTATTTAACGTCAATGTTAATGAATTACAATCCGTCACTATCTTAAACTTCATACCCTGTAAATAGACTCGAAATCGTTTCAATGCATTTATGATCGCTAGCGTTTCTAACTCAAAACTATGGTACCTTGACTCCACATCTGTCGTGCGTTTTGAAAACGTAGAAAACTGGGTGTAACTTCATATCTTCTTTCCGTTGTAACAATATCGCACCATATCCTAGTGAACTTGCGTCACAATGTAGCTCTGTCTCATCTTTTGGATCATATGTTGCTAAAATAGGGAACGATGGATACAGGAACGAAAACATTCTCGTGGTGCCAAATGTGTGGACGTCACTTGGGCTGCTTCCCGAGGCAGGCACTCCACTTGTAGTGCTGTTGTTGTCGGAGTTCTGTAGCGGAGTGACGGGATTGCTGACGGTTCTGGGTGTGGGCGCCACAACTTGCGATCCTTCCGCAGGTTTACCTACGGAAACCTTGTTACGACTTTTACTTCCTCTAAATAATCAAGTTCGGTCAACTGTTTCTGCAGCTTTTTTTGCTTTTTTTGATTGTGCTATTCCTTGCATTGATGCTTCTTGTGCAGAAATCATTTTTTGACTATTTGAAAAAGAGAAAATAAAAACGATTATTAGAAACCCGAAAACTGCAAACAATTAAACACAAAACACAAAAATAAAGCTGTTTCACCTGTTGGCTTCTGAATTGCGCATTTCATAATATTCATTTTCTCGTTCGGACAACATTTCTTTGACACTTTTAATTTTCGGATCCTTCCCTTGGCATATTATCAAATTTTCCTCAAATGTATTTGTTTCTATTATCATAATACTATTGCTTCTGCTTAATGCATCTACGTGTTGCATCCTTTTTCCGGATCTATGTTCGAGAATATAATCATAATTTTGCAGCTCTAGGGCCCATCTAGCAATTCGGGGATTTAACTCTTTATTATTTAACGTCAATGTTAATGAATTACAATCCGTCACTATCTTAAACTTCATACCCTGTAAATAGACTCGAAATCGTTTCAATGCATTTATGATCGCTAGCGTTTCTAACTCAAAACTATGGTACCTTGACTCCACATCTGTCGTGCGTTTTGAAAACGTAGAAAACTGGGTGTAACTTCATATCTTCTTTCCGTTGTAACAATATCGCACCATATCCTAGTGAACTTGCGTCACAATGTAGCTCTGTCTCATCTTTTGGATCATATGTTGCTAAAATAGGGAACGATGGATACAGGAACGAAAACATTCTCGTGGTGCCAAATGTGTGGACGTCACTTGGGCTGCTTCCCGAGGCAGGCACTCCACTTGTAGTGCTGTTGTTGTCGGAGTTCTGTAGCGGAGTGACGGGATTGCTGACGGTTCTGGGTGTGGGCGCCACAACTTGCGATCCTTCCGCAGGTTCACCTACGGAAACCTTGTTACGACTTTTACTTCCTCTAAATAATCAAGTTCGGTCAACTGTTTCTGCAGCTTTTTTTGCTTTTTTTGATTGTGCTATTCCTTGCATTGATGCTTCTTGTGCAGAAATCATTTTTTGACTATTTGAAAAAGAGAAAATAAAAACGATTATTAGAAACCCGAAAACTGCAAACAATTAAACACAAAACACAAAAATAAAGCTGTTTCACCTGTTGGCTTCTGAATTGCGCATTTCATAATATTCATTTTCTCGTTCGGACAACATTTCTTTGACACTTTTAATTTTCGGATCCTTCCCTTGGCATATTATCAAATTTTCCTCAAATGTATTTGTTTCTATTATCATAATACTATTGCTTCTGCTTAATGCATCTACGTGTTGCATCCTTTTTCCGGATCTATGTTCGAGAATATAATAATAATTTTGCAGCTCTAGGGCCCATCTAGCAATTCGGGGATTTAACTCTTTATTATTTAACGTCAATGTTAATGAATTACAATCCGTCACTATCTTAAACTTCATACCCTGTAAATAGACTCGAAATCGTTTCAATGCATTTATGATCGCTAGCGTTTCTAACTCAAAACTATGGTACCTTGACTCCACATCTGTCGTGCGTTTTGAAAACGTAGAAAACTGGGTGTAACTTCATATCTTCTTTCCGTTGTAACAATATCGCACCATATCCTAGTGAACTTGCGTCACAATGTAGCTCTGTCTCATCTTTTGGATCATATGTTGCTAAAATAGGGAACGAAAACATTCTCGTGGTGCCAAATGTGTGGACGTCACTTGGGCTGCTTCCCGAGGCAGGCACTCCACTTGTAGTGCTGTTGTTGTCGGAGTTCTGTAGCGGAGTGACGGGATTGCTGACGGTTCTGGGTGTGGGCGCCACAACTTGCGATCCTTCCGCAGGTTCACCTACGGAAACCTTGTTACGACTTTTACTTCCTCTAAATAATCAAGTTCGGTCAACTGTTTCTGCAGCTTTTTTTGCTTTTTTTGATTGTGCTATTCCTTGCATTGATGCTTCTTGTGCAGAAATCATTTTTTGACTATTTGAAAAAGAGAAAATAAAAACGATTATTAGAAACCCGAAAACTGCAAACAATTAAACACAAAACACAAAAATAAAGCTGTTTCACCTGTTGGCTTCTGAATTGCGCATTTCATAATATTCATTTTCTCGTTCGGACAACATTTCTTTGACACTTTTAATTTTCGGATCCTTCCCTTGGCATATTATCAAATTTTCCTCAAATGTATTTGTTTCTATTATCACAATACTATTGCTTCTGCTTAATGCATCTACGTGTTGCATCCTTTTTCCGGATCTATGTTCGAGAATATAATCATAATTTTGCAGCTCTAGGGCCCATCTAGCAATTCGGGGATTTAACTCTTTATTATTTAACGTCAATGTTAATGAATTACAATCCGTCACTATCTTAAACTTCATACCCTGTAAATAGACTCGAAATCGTTTCAATGCATTTATGATCGCTAGCGTTTCTAACTCAAAACTATGGTACCTTGACTCCACATCTGTCGTGCGTTTTGAAAACGTAGAAAACTGGGAGTAACTTCATATCTTCTTTCCGTTGTAACAATATCGCACCATATCCTAGTGAACTTGCGTCACAATGTAGCTCTGTCTCATCTTTTGGATCATATGTTGCTAAAATAGGGAACGATGGATACAGGAACGAAAACATTCTCGTGGTGCCAAATGTGTGGACGTCACTTGGGCTGCTTTCCGAGGCAGGCACTCCACTTGTAGTGCTGTTGTTGTCGGAGTTCTGTAGCGGAGTGACGGGATTGCTGACGGTTCTGGGTGTGGGCGCCACAACTTGCGATCCTTCCGCAGGTTCACCTACGGAAACCTTGTTACGACTTTTACTTCCTCTAAATAATCAAGTTCGGTCAACTGTTTCTGCAGCTTTTTTTGCTTTTTTTGATTGTGCTATTCCTTGCATTGATGCTTCTTGTGCAGAAATCATTTTTTGACTATTTGAAAAAGAGAAAATAAAAACGATTATTAGAAACCCGAAAACTGCAAACAATTAAACACAAAACACAAAAATAAAGCTGTTTCACCTGTTGGCTTCTGAATTGCGCATTTCATAATATTCATTTTCTCGTTCGGACAACATTTCTTTGACACTTTTAATTTTCGGATCCTTCCCTTGGCATATTATCAAATTTTCCTCAAATGTATTTGTTTCTATTATCATAATACTATTGCTTCTGCTTAATGCATCTACGTGTTGCATCCTTTTTCCGGATCTATGTTCGAGAATATAATCATAATTTTGCAGCTCTAGGGCCCATCTAGCAATTCGGGGATTTAACTCTTTATTATTTAACGTCAATGTTAATGAATTACAATCCGTCACTATCTTAAACTTCATACCCTGTAAATAGACTCGAAATCGTTTCAATGCATTTATGATCGCTAGCGTTTCTAACTCAAAACTATGGTACCTTGACTCCACATCTGTCGTGCGTTTTGAAAACGTAGAAAACTGGGTGTAACTTCATATCTTCTTTCCGTTGTAACAATATCGCACCATATCCTAGTGAACTTGCGTCACAATGTAGCTCTGTCTCATCTTTTGGATCATATGTTGCTAAAATAGGGAACGATGGATACAGGAACGAAAACATTCTCGTGGTGCCAAATGTGTGGACGTCACTTGGGCTGCTTCCCGAGGCAGGCACTCCACTTGTAGTGCTGTTGTTGTCGGAGTTCTGTAGCGGAGTGACGGGATTGCTGACGGTTCTGGGTGTGGGCGCCACAACTTGCGATCCTTCCGCAGGTTCACCTACGGAAACCTTGTTACGACTTTTACTTCCTCTAAATAATCAAGTTCGGTCAACTGTTTCTGCAGCTTTTTTTGCTTTTTTTGATTGTGCTATTCCTTGCATTGATGCTTCTTGTGCAGAAATCATTTTTTGACTATTTGAAAAAGAGAAAATAAAAACGATTATTAGAAACCCGAAAACTGCAAACAATTAAACACAAAACACAAAAATAAAGCTGTTTCACCTGTTGGCTTCTGAATTGCGCATTTCATAATATTCATTTTCTCGTTCGGACAACATTTCTTTGACACTTTTAATTTTCGGATCCTTCCCTTGGCATATTATCAAATTTTCCTCAAATGTATTTGTTTCTATTATCATAATACTATTGCTTCTGCTTAATGCATCTACGTGTTGCATCCTTTTTCCGGATTTATGTTCGAGAATATAATCATAATTTTGCAGCTCTAGGGCCCATCTAGCAATTCGGGGATTTAACTCTTTATTATTTAACGTCAATGTTAATGAATTACAATCCGTCACTATCTTAAACTTCACACCCTGTAAATAGACTCGAAATCGTTTCAATGCATTTATGATCGCTAGCGTTTCTAACTCAAAACTATGGTACCTTGACTCCACATCTGTCGTGCGTTTTGAAAACGTAGAAAACTGGGTGTAACTTCATATCTTCTTTCCGTTGTAACAATATCGCACCATATCCTAGTGAACTTGCGTCACAATGTAGCTCTGTCTCATCTTTTGGATTATATGTTGCTAAAATAGGGAACGATGGATACAGGAACGAAAACATTCTCGTGGTGCCAAATGTGTGGACGTCACTTGGGCTGCTTCCCGAGGCAGGCACTCCACTTGTAGTGCTGTTGTTGTCGGAGTTCTGTAGCGGAGTGACGGGATTGCTGACGGTTCTGGGTGTGGGCGCCACAACTTGCGATCCTTCCGCAGGTTCACCTACGGAAACCTTGTTACGACTTTTACTTCCTCTAAATAATCAAGTTCGGTCAACTTTTGCGAAACAACCGCAACACACAAGGCGTCACAGTGATCACGTCCGGAGACCTCACTAAATAATTCAATCGGTAGTAGCGACGGGCGGTGTGTACAAAGGGCAGGGACGTAATCAATGCGAGTTAATGACTCACACTTACTGGGAATTCCAAGTTCATGTGAACAGTTTCAGTTCACAATCCCAAGCATGAAAGTGGTTCAGCGGTTTACCCGGACCTCTCGGTCTAGGAAATACACGTTGAAAATGTCTTCGTCACTAGAATTCCACCTCGTAAAGAGGTTTTTTTATGGGATTCCTCATCAATGCGTGCTAAGACCGCAAAGCACTAGCACTAAACTCCGCGTAGTATTTGACGCGTCGAGTAAGTCATCATCTCAGGTATCGCTAAATGACTTGTTAATGATTGGGCCAACAATACAGCCATGTTTATACTCCACATTGTTGAGATTTAGGTTTCGCACATACGCACTTACGGCTGATATAACCAAGATGTACCGTCAAATTGAAATTGACGAGAATCAGAGACAATTTCAGCTGATTGTATGGAGAGAGCATTCCACGGATCCGTTGCGGATATATAAGCTAAACACAGTCACATATGGAACAGCCTCAGCTCCATTCTTGGCGATCAGGTGCTTAAAGCAGCTAAGTGACTTGTGTGCAAAATCACATCCTGTCGCGTACAATTTAACAAACTTGGTACAAGCATCTATGACTACTAATATGTGTTTCTTTTTCGTATTGTTACTGTTAATTGGACCATAATGGTCAATATGAATTACTTCAAATGGAGCTGTTCCTTTTGGAATAGAATGCAAAAATCCTTCTGTCTTTCCAGATTTGTTTGAAAAAGCTACACACTTTAAACAGTTATTTATATGCTCTGTTGCTTTTCTACGAACATTTGGAAACCAATAACTTTTCGTAATTGAGTCTACCATTTTATCGACTCCTACATGTCCCATTTCATCATGATATTTGTAGAACACATTGTCTTCCATTGAAACTGGTACATAAAACATTAATCTATCTTCTTTTTTCCTATAAATTATACCGTTGCGCATTTCATAATATTCATTTTCTCGTTCGGACAACATTTCTTTGACACTTTTAATTTTCGGATCCTTCCCTTGGCATATTATCAAATTTTCCTCAAATGTATTTGTTTCTATTATCATAATACTATTGCTTCTGCTTAATGCATCTACGTGTTGCATCCTTTTTCCGGATCTATGTTCGAGAATATAATCATAATTTTGCAGCTCTAGGGCCCATCTAGCAATTCGGGGATTTAACTCTTTTTTATTTAACGTCAATGTTAATGAATTACAATCCGTCACTATCTTAAACTTCATACCCTGTAAATAGACTCGAAATCGTTTCAATGCATTTATGATCGCTAGCGTTTCTAACTCAAAACTATGGTACCTTGACTCCACATCTGTCGTGCGTTTTGAGAAGTAGAAAACTGGGTGTAACTTCATATCTTCTTTCCGTTGTAACAATATCGCACCATATCCTAGTGAACTTGCGTCACCATGTAGCTCTGTCTCATCTTTTGGATCATATATTGCTAAAATAGGGGATTCAATTAATTTGTCTTTTAGCAAATTAAACGCATTCAACTCTTTTTCTCCAAATACAAACTTTTTGTCTTTTCTTGTGAGATCATACAATGGCTTTGCTATTAAGCATAGATCTGAACCCGTTTCCAGCTTTGGAAATAGCCTCATCAATGAAATCTCCTAAGTTTTTTATTCCGAAGACATAGATGAGGAAGGGTCCCTCGTTGCATTGACGCTTGGCTGGCGGTGGCGAAGAGATCATATCAAGTGGAGAGCTATCAACGCGAGCTGGGCGCCGTACGTTGAAGAGATTTTTCACAACAGCTGGAGTATTGTAGACGCTGGTAGCATGGATGAGATCCTCGACAATGGTCTTTGCTGCGTCAGACATTGCTCAAATAGCTAATTGGGGGTACCGTAATAAATTAAACAAAAAGAAAAGAGAAGGCGGCGACGGCGGCGGAAAACTGCACAGATCTAATAGCTTTGGGCTTCTGATCGCTCAGAATATCCATCTTGATAGACGAGCTTGTCTTGTTAGGGTAACCGAGAAAATAATTTAGTATTTATTGAAATTAACAGTTTAAATTAAGTAATCAGCTCCTGAAATAAATAAATGAAACAAGTTTTTTTTTTTTTTTTTTTTTTTTTTTTTATGAGAGCATTGGCATATGGGCATTTCTACAGAATGGTCCACCACCGCGGCCAAAAACGTAAAATTGATCAAAAATTCACATCTTTTGAAATTTTCTTCCAGAAATGTACT
>JBAMBJ010003409.1:0-21557 GCA_037043495.1 Drosophila recens
GCTCTTGTTTAATGCACATTAAATACAGTTGATAAGTTATGTATTAATTTAATTGACTTAAGGATAGATCGGGTTTATTCTCTTATTCTCTGCAAATCCAAAAAAACGATTGACAATTAAGTTTATCCTTTATTTCTGAGCTCAATTTTCAAATTTGAATGAATAATAATTCGAAATAAAAGCTGTGCTTAAAAGAAAATTGTTTATTGATTCGTTTTGAGATAGGAGCATGAATATTAATAAATAAATACATACATATGTGTATATAAATGCAAAAGTCTGTATGTACGAAACGTGAAATCGTGTCAATTGCAATTGCGAGTATCGCTGTATTCCTGAAAACATTTTGTAAAACAAAAAATGGTTGTAAATTTATTGCATTGTGATTAACACAATCTCGCCAATATATGGACATATATGAATATAGTATATATGATGCAGTATAGTTTGATACGCGCATTCTTAGCTTGATAACCAACCGCATTAATCACAATTTTTACTTGATGAATAACCCTTGTTGCTTACAAGCAAATATGGGGGCTAAACATTATTTCGATTTTAGCTCTGGAAGTGGTTGCATCATGGAACTGGAAGTGCAATTATCCCAAGCATTAGCGAAACGAGATGCGATTCGTTTCGAAGAGCTTTTAAAAGACAATGCCAATGCCAACAAGCCGGATGGCAATGGGATAACGATCTTTGAGAAGGCGCTGGCCACCGCTGGCTGCGGAAAGTTCATCCAACTCTGTCTTCAATACGGATGCAAAGCGAACTATGTAAGGCGGATTAATCTATAAAACAGTCTCAACAAAAATTACAATTTTGAAATTGCAGTTAAATAAGAAAGGAAAAGCAGCAATTCATTTTGCAAGCGATTCGAGAGACAGTGAAAATCTTAAAATACTGCTGCAGCAGCAGCAGGTGGATAACACATCCATCCAGGTGGATAACAAATTTAATGAACTGACGCCACTCAATTCGTTGGCCAAAAACTTGAGAGCGGATAATGCCGACGAGGTAAAGGAATGCATGAGACTGCTTCTTTGCAACGGAGCCTCACCGAACATTCTCGATGATAATGATTATAGTCCCCTGCGATATGTGTTATACAACAATAAACTGGAATTTAACAAGCAGCGGGAGATTATTGACTTGTTTCTGCAACGACCTGACATCGCCATAGATGATGAGCTGCGCTGTGAACTGCTGCAATGGAATCCCCAACTGGTATTTGAGCCGAATTCGAATTCGAACTCGAACCTGAATTCGAACTCGATGACGAGTGAAGTTGGCAGCAGTCAAATGCTAGTGGAGTGCATCCGGAGTGGCAACCATGAAAAGTTCGATCAACTGCTGACTGATCAGATTAATGTCAATAGGAAACCGCAAGGATTCGATAAAACTTATGTGGAGATTGCGAATGCATATGGCAACTGGTATTGTTGTGTTCTATACTAGAATTAACCAATTAACTTCTTAAAAACTTGCAAAAAATAATTATTCGATAGCATATCGGTATACAAAACGATCATGTAATATTCTCATTTCATGCATAACATTACAGGTATGCTCTCCAGAAGCTGCTGCAGCACAAGGATCTAAAGTTACTCAACAACAACTTGGAACTGCTTCATCAAATCATCGGCAGATTGGCAGACGAGCGGCCATTGAATAATTTCAGCGACTATAAGAAGTGCTTTGAGTTGCTCCTGGCCAGTGGGCGTGTGGACGTGAATGAGAGGGACAACAGTGATAGGACTCCATTATACTATGCAATAACATTTAACATAGAGTTCTGTGTGCGGGAACTGCTGCGTCATGGCGCCTATCTGGGTATAAGGAGCCACTTCAACGAGCTGGCCATAGATGACGTCAATCCGGGGCTGTTGGAGCAGCATTTCGATGATTGCATTACATCGGAGGGTTCGAGTCGTGCCGATAAGAACTTTAAGATCATTCTGAACTATAAGAACTTAAAGTTGCCCCACAATACTCGTACTACGAGGCTCAGCGAAATGGAACCCATTTGTGCCATGGCCAAATCGAAGGATCTGCGTCATCTTCTCACACATCCGCTAATAACGACGCTGATATCCCTCAAGTGGCAGAGTATTTCTGCAATATTTTATCTATACACTGTGGTCTCAGCCTTATTCAGTATTTCCCTAGTACTAAACATACTGTCGATGTTTTCGCACGATGTTATACCTTTTCTCGCATCAGTCCTTATGATGCTCTCCTGGCTGAGTATTGGATATATTACAATCGTCGATGTGGTTATTAAGTCTTACCTCACAGGACTCAAGCGTTCAAATATTCCCAGTCTTCTTTTGAATGCTTCTCTTGCTGTGTTGTCAGTAATCAGCAACATAATGAGCAATCCTGAGGAGTATTATAGCCGTGTCATCGCAGCGTTTACCATTCTATTGATTGCCGTTAAACTCACCCGACTCATAGGATCGCTGCCCATATGTTCCCTATCGATGTATGTTCTGATGCTTCGCGAGGTCAGCTATACCTTCCTAAGGAGCTGCATCCCTTATTCCATTCTGGTGACTTGTTTTGGCCTGTCCTTCTACATACTCAACTTTCATAATCTGTCGGAGAGTTCCATTTCGGATGCCATTATGAGGACGATCTCAATGTCGACGGGTGAATTCAATGAAAACGAAATTGGATTCAAGGAAGTGTTCTTTGATCGATTGATCTTTGTAATTTTTGTAATTTATATATCAATCGTACTCATGAATCTGCTCTCGGCTTTGGCTTTTAGTGATACTCAGGTGGATATACCCATAGATTTTTTTATTATCATATAATAATCCTTCCTTTATTGCAGGCTATCCGAGCTTCAGCTGAGGTGAATAGCCTCACCAACATTGTCAATTTGTTGAGCTCCTACGAAGTACACTTAACAAAATCATGGGTGAAATTAGGCAAAGTTGCAAGCTTACCAGAGTCTGTATTCACCTATCCAAATAAGAAACATACTCATACCGATACTGGGAATTCTTGCGAGGAGAAGCCTTTAATTAATACCAATGGGGCAGGAACTGAACTAATAACAAGACACGACAATCAAAATAATATCAATATACCAGAGGATCACATTATTATGCAACTAAGCAACAAGACAATCCGAAGTTATCTCCGACTGATAGATCGGAAATCAAAAATAACGATTGCCAGAAAACTGGAAAATATAGAGCACATATTAAGTACGAGATTGCCAGAATACTAAAAAATAAAGCAAATATTTTAAGTTTGCTATTAAAAAATGTATTTATTTATTATTTAATATGCGATCGCTGTCTATCTCTGATATCGACGGCATCGATTAATATCTGTGCGATAACCTATAAGTACTTTTCGCCTCCTTTCGATGACAATACGAAATATCAACGCTTTGTCCATCACTACTCAAAGTAACGGCACTTTTTGACAAAATTGTAAATTACATATTTCAAATGGATTTTGTGACTGCTATTTCGACGGGCGCTACCGTAAAGGTGAATAAAATGTTTCTAGCAGGGCAAACAAATAATTGCAATTGTTTTCAGTATGCGACGGAGGAGTATGCGTACAGTTTTATAGAGACAGTCGCACACAATCCACACAATTGGCTGGGCCAAGTGTCGCATCATTTTGTTGGGCAATGCTTTCGAGTGCTGGGACTCAACTTCACAGTGAGCGTTGAGGCGTTTGAGAAAACCTATGTGCATCCATATCGGGATGATAACTTGACCTATATATTTAATGCCGTGCCATTTGTGCTGAAAGGCGTCGAGTTGTTTCTGGACCAGCTGCCGCCTCTGTTGTCATACTATGGAAGCGAGGCATTAAAGGATATGCCAAAGACAGGCCTGGGCAAAGAATTCTACGAGCTGACGCAACCGGTGCCCTGTTACTTGCGCGTCACAAACGTCTGGGCGGAAGTGGTGCGCAGCATCATTGACACTGGACAGGACAGTGCGACTGAGTGGTTCCTGTTTGAGCCGCTGGCCCGATTGTCGTTCGGCATGCTTCGTGGGCTGGTCAAACTGCTGCCGACTGCCGACTCGGCCGACAACATGCTGAAGGCAACTTGCCTTAAACTTGCCGTTCTGTCACGCTATTGCATATAGTAAGTGTATATATAAATATCCTATATATAGGAATACTTATTTATATGTCTTTTCTGATGCACAGCTATGAGGAGACCTTTGACTTTATGCTGACGCCCATGCTGGACATATTTGAGCAGCACTTTCAGCTCTTTTGCGAAAGATCCGCCCTATCGTTTGTCTACAACGCCTTCAGCTGCGAGGCAAGCTGCCAAATGATATCTACGGGCATAAGCGTATTGACACTTTTCTTTTTAGATGTCTAACAACGCCGGTTATATTAAGCTGTACAAGTTTCTGGAGAAGATGTTGGATAAGTTTGGCGATGGTCAGCAGCGCGATTCAAATGGAACTCTGTATTTGCGTCTGTTCACCAACGAATTGATCAGCGACAAATATCTGGCCATTCAGTTTGAAACGCTCAAGCCGTCGAGCACCAATCCCCTGTTGCTATCGACACTCCAATATCTGCAAGCGCTGCAACGGTAAGAGTGACATTGATTACTTTAACATATATTCAGAGAGATCTCTGCTATCTTTTTAGTCACCTGGTGAGCACGGAGGCCTTTCCAAGTCGCTTTCTCGAGCAAATTCTGCTGGTGTTGCTGAACGGATCGTCCACGGCAACTGTGTGCTCCTTGGCGGCACAGCTCTATGTGACGATGGCACGACGCCAATACAATGAGCAGGAAATTGTGGTGCATATCATAGAAACATTCTTGAAAACACAGCACAGCTCACGTAAATGTGCCTCCTATGAGCAGGCGATATCCTTTTTACAAAACTATCTAAGAGATTTGATGCCACATTTACCGGCACTAAAGAACTTTGACTACTACATGTTCGTGCTCAATGCGAGCAGCGTACGCGATGAGCTCGTCCTGTTCACTGCCCACAGTGTGTATGCAATGTTTGAACTCTACGCAGAGCAGTATTCTCGCCAGGAAACGGCTCGCCAGGAGATTCACAAGCTGCTCCACAATTGGCCTCGTCTCATTGCACGCACCGCCCAGAAATCGTCGGCCCGGGCAGTACTCTTCTCCGTTTACTTTAACATCGACTTAAAGGCCCTCGCGCAGCACAATGTCGAGGTGTGTTGTTAACTTACTGACATTATTCTCATGGAAACTAATCGCTTTCATTGCAGCTATTGTACCAACTGGAAGGATTCTGTTTGAACATCTTTCTGTCCGACCAGACGTTGACTGAATCCGAGTTCTCATCGCTTTTCAGTAGCATTTGCAGGTCCATTGCGGTGACTGGGAATGAGGAGCTACTCGTGATGACCGCCCAGAGCTTGCAGGATGAATACTCTGAGTTATCCATGCAGTTGTTGTCACACGAACAGGACAAATCAGAGTCGGATTCAGAAGAACTAATGCAGTCTTATGCGCACTGCGTGCGACGTCTCTATGCGCTGCTCAAGGAGAACAAACTGCGTGGCCATCAAGTGTCCAATATGTACGAAACTCTGGCTAACCAGCTGTTGACACCGCCAAAGATCACCAAGTCTCTAGGTAAGGTTCGCTATTCGTGCCTGTTTCTCGTTCGATGTAACAACTAAGTATCCGCAGCTCTTTATGGGTACGAGAGCTTGGCTTTAATGTTAACACTGCTTCAACGCGAGCGAGATCAGCCGGAGGAGGCAGTGCTGCACGAGTCAAGGATTCTTGAATTGGCTGAACATCTACATAATGTTTGCGTTCGAGATCTGCGCAACGTATCCGACAACTTGCCACAGGTCAAGTCGTCGTTTTGTGCCATTCTCGTGCTCCAGTTGGGACTGAATAATTGCCCGCCTTTGAATGTGGGTACATATGATGTGTTGCTAACTCAAATCTCTAATCCAGTGCTGGCCGATAAGGCACGGGCCAATACGCTCTCCTGCAGCTATGTGGAGGAGATGCACCTACTCTTCCGTCGGCTCCACAACAGAGTTCGGATACCATTGCCCAGCAACCGTATATGGAAACTCTTGTTGCAGTTTAAAATGGTAAAATAACAAACGAAACAAGCTGATATATGATCTGCTTTTAATCCTTTTCAATCGTTTGCAGATCACAAAACTTCCAGATTATATAAGTCCAATGCTGAATCAACTGATTCCCGTCTTAATCAAGCGACACATTGACACCTATGCCCATTGTCTGCCCGTCATCAATCTGCACATATGCAACGAGTCCACATCTAAAAAACGCGTCGAGGTTGCACTTTCTGCCCATCTGCAGCTGCTCCAGGAGCATGCTAGTGCCAAGGAGGCGTGGCTGCTTAGATTGCACGTCTTTAACGCCTCCCTAGAGATGTTGATCAAGAATCTGTCCGTACGTCATATAGAGACAAGTGCGCAACGTCGTCGCAATCATCTATTGCCACTGGAGCATCTGATGCCGCTGTTGTCCACACTGCGTCTGGAGAAATGCCATTTCATCAATATGTACGTAGTCACTACTCATGTTTATATTCAACTCTAATTGCAACTTCTTGTCCCACAGCGCCCGCTTACTCTACAGCCTCAAGACAACCGCCCCTGGTGATCAGAAACTGGACAAGTTTTTGACACAAATCAGTGCGCATAAATATCGCTGCGAGGATGAGCATGTCAAGGCACTGACTGCTGACGAGCTGAATTCCTCCGAGTTAAAGCCTCAACCGCCGGGCCCTCTGACCTTATGGCAAACTGAAGTGTTTAGCAAAATAACCGACAACAGTTGCGAACCATCTGATATTCCTGTTGCGGCGATCGAGGATGCAAATGCAGCATAAACTACAAAATCTATTGGAGATCATTTCAGAATTTCAGTCAATCTTTTTAGTTTATTATGTTAATCATATATATGTGGATTTAATATGAATTTATTAGTTTATTATTATTATTATGTTAACCAGTAATTAGTATACTAGCTGGTGTTACCCTTAAATTTCCGCATTTTCAAAAGTTGAATTTATTATAATGCTAATCAGTTTAACATATGTCTTATACTAGCTGGTGTTACCCGGCATTTTTCAAAAATTCTTATTTTATGTTGCTCAATGAAATGAACAAAATGTTTCATGCATCAGATTTTCCAAATTTAAATATATAGTGTATCAAATCGGTCTCTGACAATCTCGGTTGACATTTCATCTACAATTTATTCCCGACTCTCTCTCAGTTTTCGGAGTCATCATTTGTAGTGTGTGGAAATAATTCCAGAAATGTTCTACAAGTCGTAAGTAAGAAATAATATCACATTTAAAGGAGAATGCCAAATAGTAACATTTGTTATCCCGATTCCAGTGAGATGCGAAAAAGAATGTCTTCCTGTGCCGGAGCTTGCACGGCCACTTCTCTGACAATTGAAGAGGAACTGGCGGCGATATGTGATGCGGAGCGATTGGAGCGCAAGTCTCTGGTGGCTTGGCGACGTCCCTGGATGACCTTAAAGTATAGCACCTTGGAGGCGTTTCTACTGTTGGTTAAACTGGGCTCACGTCTGTGGGATCAAAGGCTATTGGGAGGACTCCTGATCTTGGTTACTGTCCATTGTGTGCCGGGTCCCCATGCACCTTACATGCAAATCTACTGGAAGAATCTTGGATTCGCCATTTATTGGCTGGGATTGGGGCTGCTATCTTCAGTGGGATTTGGCACTGGACTGCATACCTTCCTGTTGTATCTGGGACCACACATTGCCGCCGTTACGTTGGCTGCTTACGAATGTCAGACCTTGGATTTTCCCATGCCGCCCTATCCGGATCAGAAGATTTGCCCCAAGGAGCCTTATGGGCGGCATGTGCCGACCGTGTGGCAGATCTTGGCGAAGGTGCGCATTGAATCCCTGTTGTGGGGCGTGGGCACGGCTCTAGGCGAGCTGCCGCCCTACTTTATGGCCAGGGCAGCACGGCTGTCCGGCAAGTGTGTGGAGGAGCGGCAGGAAATGGCGGAACTTAAACGACGCAGCGGACATCTCAGTCTATTCGAGAGGGGCAAAGTCCTTGTGGAGCGCGTCGTGTTGCGCATCGGCTTCCTTGGCATCCTCCTGTGTGCCAGTGTGCCGAATCCATTGTTTGACCTCGCCGGCGTTGCATGTGGCCATTTTCTGGTGCCATTCTGGAAGTTCTTTGTGGCCACACTGATTGGCAAGGCGTTCATCAAGGCCACCATACAGCAGCTGATCGTGGTGGTTGCTTTTAGCGAGGATCTGGTCACCGTTCTGGTCAATTCCCTTGGCCGCACTCCCTGGCTTGGCCCAAAGCTGCAGCTTTCCATCCAGAATCTATTGACATCCACCAAGCTGCGTATGCATCGCAAAATTAAGGACGAGTCCACCGCAGGTCTCGGCCTAGTGGCCCATGGTTTCCAGCTCTTTGCTCTAATCGTTGTCGTCTACTTCGTGGTGTCTTTACTAAATGCCCTGGCCCAAAGATATTGCCAGCGTCTGCAGGATCAGAAGAGAGAGCAAAGTGCTCAGGAAACCGAACTGGAAATTCGGCCAACTGAGAACGAGATGCAACAAATACAAGAAATCAGCGGCTGATTTTATCAACTCTTATATTTTCGTCTAATATTTTTTGGATATTAAGTGGATTGATTTATATTAAATCCTGTACTTCAGACATATTTTATTGAGCTCAAAAAGTAGACTCTTATATTTGATTCAATTAAATCTTATATTTTTGATTTATATTTTTTTGGATCAAATGGAAGTGGTTTTACATTTGGCCAACTCTTATAATAATTGATTTATAAGAAGTCTTATATCCTTGAGTTATATTTTGTGGGGATCAAATAGAAGAAGCGAAAAAGGTTTTTAGTCAATTTACAGTGGTGTCTGAAATAATGAGACATCATTATTAAAAGCATTCTGGAGCATATACGAAATAAAACATTATGATGAAATTTGTTGTATTCTTTATTTTTCATTATCATTAGTTTTGTTTTGTTTTGTATTTGGGCTTCTGTTGTTATTCTCTTTTGTTGTTGTTGTTGCTTAGTATCCATTGTACATTTACATTCAACAGCAATTTAACACAAAGCTAAGCATTGAATTAACGCAACCATTTTAATTATTATAATAATTAAGTGTTATTATCTGGGGATCGTAATTGATTGATTTGTTATGACATTTGACATTATAAAATGTTTTCTGTATGAGTTGATGTGTGATGACTAAGGACTTCCAGCAAATTCAAATTCAACTCTTTTGAGTACCCGATCCGATTAAAAAAATGCCATACTTACATAAGTACATACATTCATATATTCAATGTGATGGGGGGCTAAAACCCTATGCACACTCATACATTCACTTCCTACGCCTACTTCTACAGCTAAATTTCGTCTAACATTTGCACTACGATGATTTTCGAGTACGATTTTATGGCAGGGTCCCCCTTCCTCCCCCCCATTTTGAATTGCATTCCTACTCGGATATCTGTCTGTTTTAAGAGGGGATTTTAGTCGAGCTTATCGCTTGGTTCGGCATTACCTTAACATTCCTTAACAAAAATCAAACATTTTGTGAAAAATGCATCAGATATAATAATCAAATACTTATGCAAGTACTAAGTATGTATGTATGTATATGCACATTTCTTGTTTGTTGGATGATTATGTTTAAGTTACGAGTACAACAATTTTACATTTCATATGCCTTATCTAATTTCCCCATTTCTTTCGTCAAATTGGTATAATGCGATTCTCTTTTATCGTTTTTTTTTTAAAAGGTTTGTAAAATGACTTTAGTACTTATTGGGAGCGTTTTATTATAGAATTTTTAATATCTAAGTACATACATACATATACATACAAATATACGTAAAGTTTTGCTAATTGCGGCAAAGTCTTTTCAATATAAAGAGAGATATAGCGAGTGGGAGAGAGAGATATATAAAAGAACAGATCAAGAAAGAGAAAATTTACAAATAAATTACAAACATTTTTGGGATTGCCATAGAAAGGTTCTTTCCAATCTTAACTCATTTCTTATAAGCATTTCGAAATTGTTTGTTTCGCAAAATTTTTGCTAATTGGATTTCATTGTCTTTTCTTTATTTTCTTTATTTTTTTTTTTTTTTGTATATTTTAGCTACATTCATATACGACACGATCGTTAAGATATATTTATCTTCACTTGTTCCTTTTATTTTTATCTTGCTATATTATATTCCTGTAATGCATAAATAAGTTTCGGCATATGAAACAGTTTTATGTTAATTTTAAATTTATTTTCTAATCATTTATAAATAATTGAGATTAATTTGATATTACTTTAAGTATTTGTTGCTTTTGAGTTATTTTCGAGTTCTTTTTATGTTTCTTCTAAAATTTGACGCCTAATACAATATTTTTTTGAAAGTTTATAATTTCGGTTAAAAATTCATTTTGCCATAATACAATCTTTCTATAATTTACGATAAATATTTGTATGGATTGGTTTTTATAGTAATTTTTATGCTGTATGCCCAAACTTGATCGACTAAATTAAATAGAAGAGAACAAACAAAGTATCCAAAAATGTAAAAGAGAAAAGATAATAAATCATTCAAAACATATGTATAAAATGGTATATTTATGGATTATAAGAACTTCTAGTTGTTGTTGGAACATGTGTATTAACGTTTATTTTTATTGCAGCTAATTTTTAATTTATTTATCTTTACAAACGCCTAGACATATTGAATATTATAACTTTTATGCTATTTAATTTTTCAATTAAAGAAAACATTGCAATGAACGGAAATTTTCAGTTTTTTTTTGGGTATATTTTTTGGTTGTTAGTTTTCTCTCCCAGACTTGGTTTTATTAATGAAACAAAATGTATTCAACTGACTTTTGGAAGTTGTTTGAAAAACGCATCATAAGAAGCGATTTATGTTTACTATTAGTAGTCGTATTTATTAAGTAATTAACTTGACTTTTTAATGATACGATTTTTGTTGTTTTTATTAAAAAAATATTAACGGCGGGAATTACTACAATCGTTTTTGAAGCAGTTTAGTTTTCCTTTAGTTAATACAGTGTAAGTACATATAATCGTATCCTTTCGATTTGTAGCAAAATCTTAGACTTTTAATTCGGTTCTTGATTGTAGAAAAATGTATGCGGACTACTTTTCCAGTAATTTTACTTTCAAAAATGCATTTTGTGTCGTTTTGTGTTGTAGTCAAAAAGAGCAAAAATGTGTGTGTTTCGTATTGTCCTTTAATGTCTCAGAAATTTGTCATTTAGCATTGGTTGTTGTTCCGTTTTTTATTTTGGAATGGTTCGATGGTAAGAGTATCGTAAAAATTGATGATGATCGAGCTTTAGCTCTGTAAATCTTAAGTTATCCAAGCTATGGACAATGACAATGAAGTGTGAGAAATGTGTTCCTTGAAGTTCGCTTAGGGGGCTTTCTTTTTTATTTTTAACTTTTAATTCAATATTGTCTACTACTTATTTACATCCCTTGTTTATGTTGTTCTTGTGTCCATTATATTATTACTCGCTTTATTTAATTATACTTCGGCCTAAACTTCAAATTTCATTAAAAAATCGGTATCAGCTTCATGAATTTAAAATATATAGCTGTTCATTTTATAATCAATCGTTTATTTATGTATGCTAATAATGACAGTATATCGGTTATTGTTAATCGTTAAACATTTTCATATTGAGCTTTAATACTTTTAGCGGTTCTGAAGCTGTTCCTGTTCCAAAAATTCATTTAAATGCCATCAATTATTTTAGTTTTGTCCGCTTCTGATGCTTACTTAGTTTTGGTTTATTATTTCCCATAAACAAATTGAATACTACGGAAGAAGTGCTAACAATTAAATATATATAATAATAATGTAAACTGAACTAATTGCAAGGACTCTTCTTTGTGTTTCTGGAGGCTGTTATTGTTAGACTTTAGCTTTGACATTTCTCTTGTCCTATAACCTAATATGAATTTATTTTTTAAGTTTTGTATTGGTTTATTTTGGTATTATTATCGGTATCGGGTTTAGCTATCTTTTTTTTTAAATTAAATTAGTTTTTTTTAATATATGTATTTATAAACTATATACAATTGCATTGGATATCCGACGAAATTATGCATTTCGCCCAATGCTTCGAGATTCTTCCTGGGTACGAGTAGATCTCTTAAATATACACCCTGCGCGGTGATGTCCACATTATTTGTTGTTAAATATAGTCATACAGTCCTGCAAAAGAATAGAAAATTGAGAGTAGTGCACATTTCCTCATTAGTTTTTCTTAAGCTATAATTTTCTAATGATTTAAAAGGTGTAACTCATAAATTAAATTATATTATGAGGGGATACAATTTTTTGTGACTTACTTCATTTAATGCTCTGCAAATATCCATAAAATCACTTAATTAAGTGCAGATTATTGTGCTCAAGTCAATTATTTAGTTGGTTGTTTTGTTTGTTGCTTTCGTTCTTTCACCCGGAACCGGAACCAGTTTTGCTCTTACATTTTCGCTTGCTTGCTTCTTGTTGTTATTGGTTAAGGAGTAGAGTCGTTCTTAAACGAACCACTCGTCCTTTTGGGCAGCACCGACAGCGGCATTGGCATTCGGATGATTGCCAGCTGCGACGGCGATGTTCGTCTGGCTGAGTCCGGCGGAGTTTTGTGAAAGATCTTGACCTAATTGACGGAATTTGCCAAGCACCAAATGGGACGGACTTTGGTGGCCATCTTCAAGTAATTGTGTGGAATGCGGTGGTACCCGGATGGTCCCGCAGGGTGATGCCAGTTTCCCGAAACTGGCGGCAATTGTGTATGCTCCCTCGTCAGCGTTCCCCCCACGCCTCCGCCCATGCCCATGCCCATGCCCACACCGTGATAATGCAGGTGCTTCGACGAACCATTCGTCTCCGCATTATGATGCACTGTAGGGATGATAAATTACACAAATTTATTTAACATCAACTAGGATAATGTCAAATTAGGATATATGAATTCAACGAACCATAAAAATAAATTGTGTATTAATTTTAATTTGAAAACTGAAGGGACAAAATATGAAAAAAAGTTTTTAAATGCTTAAGAGTTGACATAAGTTTAGGATAGATGTTTTAAAATTTAAAAATAAACAAATAAAATAAACTTAAATTTTTTAAATAAGTTTTCAAAAAATTAATAGAAGAAGCTTATATACATATATAATAAACTTAGGATTTTTTTTCAATTGAACCTAAATTTATTTTATAGAATATTCAACTGAAAGGACAAAAAAAAAAGATTATTTAAACGTATAAAAGAAAAAGTTCAAATATAGGATGAACTGGGAACAGGAGGAAATGGAACTTACTCTGCAGGGCCGTGTTCTGGTTGGCGGCATTTTCATCCTGGCGTCGGCACACACAGATCGCAATGGCCACAATGATGGCGCTGAGCACCAAGAGCACTCCAACGACAATTAACACGAACCAAGTCATGTCCACGCCAAACACTGTGCTGGTGGTTTCATCTGCAAATATGAATTCTCCTTGGATATGATGTTATAGAAGTTTTGTAAGGATTACTTACTCTGGCACAGATTCTGGACAGATTCGTCGGAGTTGTCGCCACAATGGTTGACGCCATCGCACAACAGATCGGGATTTATGCAGAACTCGCGTGTGGCGCAGGTGAAGTCCTTGCAAGTGTGCTCTGAAAAGAAGTGGAATCAAATTGACATCAAGGATTCCATCTGTGGATAACATCTGCATTCTCTACTCACTCGGATCCTTCACCGATGTTATGACCAACTTGAAACCGTTCGCATCTGTTCCCCAACCATCGGTCACGTATTTCAGCGTCACGAAATTCGTTCGTGTCAATATCGCGTTCACCGTGTTCTTCGTATTTCGACAGGAGATGTCAATCTGAAAATTCAATCAAGTTCATTAAAACCGTATTCATTCGCTTGTCAATATATATTAATGTATTCTCTTTGAAAAGAATTTCTCTTATTTCTTTCAAGTTCTTGTTAAATTATTTCTTTCTATAAATATAAATTCTTTAATCTGCTCTGACCCTAGGCGACTTCATTTTCCCTTTAGACAACATTGTAAGTTTTCACAAGTCTTACTACTAATCGATTTTAATTTTTGAAACACTTTTTGGCTTTTTTCCGGCTCATTTCATAGAAGATAACTACTAACTCAATACCTATTTTATATCAATGTATAAGTTTGATTGCTCAATTGAAATGCGGACATTTAAGAAACACTTACAAATAAAATTTTATAATCTTTATACGGAATTGTCATTGTGGAAAATTTCGTCACCAAATTTTTATTCTTTTTTGCAAAAGTCGCCTGTCAGCTTTACAATTCTCTCAGATAACAATTTAAAATCTAACAAATCTCGCCTTTTGTTGATTACGAATTGCGGAACGTCTTTGTGAATTCAATGTGACAGAATTGTGGAATGTTCCCATCGCTTGCTTTTAGAAAAATTCCTGCATTTTCTCCCTCTTTCTGTGTGATACATTGGCCACGCCCCTTCTGAGTGCCCGTGGAGAACAATTTGAAGAATGGAAGTGTCGAGCTGTAAGCAGCTTGTTGGCAACGTCACAAAGACGAAGTGCAACCCACGTGACGCATCCCCCTGGATGCTCCATCAATGCCATCGTGGATGCCATCGCCCGCCCACATTTGCCACCTTCTGGGGGCAACGTCAGCTGACAGTGGCACGCTGCATTGGTTACCGGAATGCTGCGGTTAACTACGCATATACGGGCCGTACTCCACTCTATCTGTCTACCTGTCTACAGTCTGCCGCCTTCACTCCCAATCCCAGTCTCAGCCCCGTTTTGCAATCCCTTGCGGCAAGTGTCCGCATGCCACTGTGCAACAGTCGGAGCAGACCAGCAAAATGCTCAGCGACATATTCAAAAGAATTTCAAGTTTTTCCAGTGTGAAATTATTTTAAGGATTTTCTTTGGGGTCAGTTGACTTGTAATTAATAACATCAGTAGAGATTTAAATTAATTTGTAAGTAATGCAATTTGTTTATTTTATTGGAAATGACAACATACATACCAAAATAAAACGGAATTCTAACAATTCATAAATTGCCTGCATTTTAAAAAAAAAATCTGACTTTGAAACAGCGAAAATTCCTTTAAATTAATTGATTCTGCTAATATTTCAATTATTTAGCTTCAGTTTTGCAAATTTGGTACCACGGTTCAATTGCCACCTTGCCACACTTTTCTGTCTTCCCTGCCGATGATGATGATGATGGGCACTTGGATAATGATGATGTTGTCTGCTGTGGCACGTGCACGCTCTGTGTATAAATGTGTAATGTGGCAACTGCAGCCCAAAACTTGCAACTGGGTTCATCAAAGTCCACACACACACTCTCTCTCTCTCTCTCTCTCTCTCTCTCTCTCTCTCTCTCTGTCCCTCTCTCTTTCCCTGTGCGTGTCATCGTTGAGGCCTTTGCTGCGGTTGCTTTTCTTGACACAACGCTCTGCTTTTTCGCTGCCGCTGCCGCTGCCGCTGCTACTGATCCTGATGCTGCAGCATGTGGCAGTAGGCAAGGAGGAAGCCTCAAAGTTACACTGCCGCCTCTGCAGTTGGCCGGCATCTTCGACGTGCGGCGCTTTGTGGCATATTTTAATTTTGTTGCAGCCCAAAAACGCAAACTTTTCAACTCCCTTCCCTTCTTCAACTTACCCCTTTGCTTTGTGTATGCCACACACACACACACCCACACGCACGCACACATACATACACACACTGACAGTGTAGCAAAATTGTAATTTAGCATTTTTAAAGGCAGTGACAAGTTCTTTTGTCGCCCAAAAAATATTTACATACCAAGAACTCTCTCTCTCTCTCTCTCGACTCTCGACCAAAAATGTTATTAGTTTTTTCTGGGGCTTCACTTTGCTGTGGCCGTTGTGGCATGCAAATGAGCCCAACACTCGAATTAAGTCGCATGGCAAATTCATAAATCTGACTCCGCATTGCTCATACGACACATAGTACAAAGATACATTAAGAGCTGCATCAAGTCCCCCTTTCCCACGTTTAGCTTCTTATGTGGCAAGGTGGCAAGAAATCAAGACGTACAAAGCTGCTTAGGTCACTTGCAACCGACTCTCTGACTCTTTGACTTACTAAGTCTACTGCAAAACAACGCACTCGACAAATATTTAAGCAAAGTCTTTCAAGACATGATTGCACCAGAAAATGAATATGGGAAAAAAGGGGATGGAGAACGAAGGCATTTTTAAGTGGAGAACCGCAAAGTGAATACACGTTTATAATCGGATTTCAGCTAAACCGAAGTACATTCTTCTAAAGTCATACGTGTTCCTAAGTATAAAAGAAGATTTTAGTTTCTTTTAAGAGAAAAAAAAGAAGATGTAGTACATAACTACTCTCAATAAATTTTCAATCTATTACTAATCGTTTTCTGGCATAAAAATCTATTTATATTTAAAATTGCATTAAGATAATTTCAAAACTAACCGAGCTCAGATAGACTAGTCGGAATATAATCAGATACCTCTAAAAAATGACAGCTAAAAGATATACTAAAGTAATTAAATAATTATTTCGAAATTAGCTATCGATTTCTAATCGACTAATGGCACAAAAGACAGTTTCCACACAAAATTTCACTAAGATATCTCCTAAGCTAACCAAGATCTGACAGTCAGGTATTTATCTCTACTAAATTTTAAAGAAAGTTTAATGAGATTTACAATATATTATTTATTAATTGTCATGTTTTGCTAACAGTTCTAGTTAATGAAAAAAGTATAAATATGGTAATAGGAATTTTTTTCCCCTTACCTAACCTAGTCGGGAGACCTATCCCCCTTGAACTTAACTGTCCATCTTGGAGTATAATTTTTATAATTGGCAGCTTAAGTTGCCATTGAATTTGACATAAACTGTGACGCGATAATATTTGATGCGAAGCAATTATGTAAATGAAGTTAAAGAAGAAACGAAATGTGTGCAAAATACCCCATAGTTTTCTAAAAGTTGATAAGATAAGAATAGTCTTACTCATTACAGGATATCAAATAGTCGAGCTTGTTCGCTTTGGATTCCATACTTTGTTTGACTTTTCCCTGGGCTATAAAAGATTTAGCTACTGCTTATGCGCTGCATTTCTGGCCACTTGCCTTGGCTTACATCACCACACACACAACACACACGCACACACACACAGTCACGCCCACATGCGCATAATATAATATAATGCAGTCCCAGGCCGAGTAGTAGAAAAACAAGGGAGTGGGGTGTAATGAAAAATGAAAATTGTTGCTGATAAAATCGTAGTGCTATCAGCAAACTCAGCCGGCAGTTGGCATGTGGCAGCTGCCAGTTGGCGTCGCAATGCAACCGCTGTGGTGCAGCACCCACCAACCCAACCAACCGCCGCCCAACCACCCAACGAAATAACCCAACCACCCAGACAACCAAACGAGCCACATTCTTGCCTGTTGTCATCATTGCAAATGTTGCAACTGCTAAAATTATGCCTACACTTTGCCTCTATCTCCCTTCCCTCTTTCTCTTTTTCTCTCCATGTGTGCATGTGTTTGTGTGTGTGTTTGTGGCAGAGCAAAACCCCCACAGGGATTGAACCCAAAATGTCAGAGGCATCAACGTGCTCTGATTGTGTATGTGGATCATGAGGCTGCGGCACAAATTTCCCCGCAATAACTTTGCCTTTGACAACTTTCCCGCAATGATTGCCCTTAACTTTTGCTATAAATAATACTGTTATTATAGTGTATTCATCTTATATACACACACTGTTCAAAATCAGGTTTCTAAAATCACGATAATTGTCTTAAAAGAGTTTTTTAATAAAACAACTTTAGGGGAAAAATGCAATCACACACTCTAACAATTAAAGTGTTTTCTATAATTTTAGATGAATTCCCTTAAAATTAATAATTTCTCAATAAAACTAAGAGTTTTCATTAAAAATAAATGCGTTGAGGAAAAAAAAACTATTTATAATCAGTTTACAGATACATACTTCCTGAAAGGTCTTTGAAATGACACTTGAATCTTAAAATGTGAATTAAAAAGCTTAAGCTTTCCTTCAGATCTAATTAAGTAATTTATTCTAGTTTAAAAGCACTGGCATCTTTTTTTTTAAATTAATAATTAAAATATATAGATTTCATACCTTAGGCGTCGACACCGCATGGGCTCCGTCATAGACAAGTAGATGATCATTGCAGTCCAGTTGGAGCATGTCGAAGCGTAGCATGAAGCGCTGCAGGATCGAGTGCGTCTGAAATGTGATGACACAGTCCAAATTGCGCTCGTTCTGCGACCAAAGAACAGCTCCATCTATTTTGCGATAAAGTTGCTGCAGAAAGTGATTCTTGCACAGCGATTGCATATAGTCTGAAATAGAGGGAAAGAGATAACAGAGTATAAGGTAAAAGCGCTTTAACAGTACATGTTATACTTGTGCTAATAATATTTCGTTAAGAAAATTATAGACACAGTTTAACAAGAACTATAAAATATTCTACATTTTGCTCTCTCTATAACTTTTAATATTACTTAATAATTTAATAACTTTGTGGCAAAATTCAGCATCTACTTTAGTCGTACAAATATCATCTAGTGCTGTCTCAAGTTCCATCAACTTCCTTTAACTTCCTTCAACTTAATGGCTCTGATTTCTACAGCGACGGGCCGACCGTACGGCAGCTTCTCGTGCGTTGCGCCGGAAAATGTGCACTTAAATTTTTAATGGCAAAATGAAAAATTCATTTACGCTTCGTTTCACGTATAACCCGCACATGTTTCCCGTGCATTTTACTCAAGTATAGTAACTCGAAATTGTGGAAAATTTTATAAATTGGTATTAATTTGCCTTGGGCAAGTAGCCAACGTGAAAAACTAAGAAGAAACTGTAAAATGCAGAGCTTGCAAGTATAATTTTAAACAAGGGAACTTAAAAGTTATCAACAGCATAAAATATGAATATTATTCACTTAAAATAAATGTGCAAATAAGTAAAGCGTTTACGAATTTCGCTCAAAGAAGGATACAAGAAATCAAAGAGATTTTAGAGAAAGAGAGATATGCGCGAGATAAAAGTCGCTGCAACTTAATTGTTTTTAACCTTAATTTAAAGTCAATGCAAGGTAGCTAATAAATGCGGCGCAGCTGGCGAGGGTAACGAGTATATAAATGGCATTATTTAAATGTCTGTCAATTAGTTTTAATAAGCAAAACTATAGCGCTTAAGTGCGAAATCCATTAACATGAAATGAACTCCATTAACTAGAAAGAATAAGGGAGGATTGCTAGAGCAGCTGGGGGCGAACTGAAGCGGAGATGATGGCCATCGGTGTTGGCCATTGGCGGTGCATGCAAATGAAGTCAGAAACAGCAGCAAAAGTAGCGACAAAATTGTCACATAAAAACCAAAAGCGTGCCAGGACCAGAAATAACGATACGAATATTTGAGATTTTAATGAAACTCACGCATACACCCGGTGTGTGTGTGTGTGTGTGTGTGTATGTGTGGGGGGAGGGGGCGTGACAGCGAGGCTTACGTGCGCCTGATTTCAGGCAATTTCCTGCTTAGCAACCGCTTCCGTTTTCGCCGTCGCACTAATTCAATTTCGCTTCAATAAAGCGCACACGAAGGCGACACATCACGGCGAAGAAGGCGAATCAGGCGAAACGAAGCAAAAGAGCAACTGAAAAGATGTCCTCGCATCAGGAGAGTTCAGGCATGAGCGTGTAAGAGCGGGGAGAGTTGCGGAATTTAGTGCAAATTCGTTTTGCGCCTTCACACACTCACACACACACACACATGCAGTCAGTGAGGCAGCGCGTGGGAGCGGGAGAGCAGTATAGCTTATGTGGCGCTGCCTCCCAGTCATAAACGTTGGCGTTACCAACCTCCAAATTGAATTCACAATTGAATTCAATTGCCGAACAGCGGCCTCTTGTTTTAGAGCTAGAACGAGACTCTCCCTCTCTCATTCACAATATCTTCTCTCCTCTGTTTTTCTCTCAACTACCGTCCAGGCGACCGGCACAGACAATTTTTGCGTGCTTTATATGTAATTGGCAATTTTGTTACACATTTCGCTTTGATCTCCGACGCCAGGTGCGCCAGCCATCAGCTTAAGTGGGCGTGCCCGAAATTGTAGGCGGCTGCGCTTAATTTTGCCGCCAGCTTCTTGGCAAATAATTTACGATTTTGCCCCTCAAACCAAATAAAACTTTTCCTTGCGGTTCGTTGGCTTTTTCCCCTTTGCTCTCTCCTTTTTTTTTTTGTTCCATGTTTAATTTTTACTCCATACCCAAGATTGATTACAGTTTCAGCTTATGATGTGCCTGGAAGTTTCTGAATAATTTGAAGGCAAAATCAACATGATGCATTAAATTAGATCTAACCGGCGGGGATGTGGCGTATTTATATAAGAAAACTTAAAGCTATACCTTTTAGCTTAATCTTAATAAAAATAATTGGAGTACTCGTTATTAGATTTTTAAAAATTGTGTCAAACCGTCAGGATATTTCTGACAACCCAGGTGAGTTTAATGCAATATAGATACATATGTATGTAGGTACTCAGCACCCATATAAAAAATGATGGGGGTCCAAATTTGATGTTGCGACAAATTTCGCAGCGGTTTAGCTTGCCCGTCCTCAGGGCCGATAAGATAGACCTGCCAAATCCAGGGGTTAGAGTTTTCCAGCACAGTTTGGCAACCAGCTGATTTTCATTTGGCTGCCTGTACAAACATTTAGGGTATCTTTACATCGTTTGTGTATCGTTGCATTTACATATTAAGTTTACTAGACCAAAATAGTTGAAATAATTATTTTAAAAATTTTTAAACCTGAAATAAAATTTTCGGTTCGTTTATTCAAGTAATGCTGATGTTTAAAAATCAAAATATCGAATAAATTGTCGGCTGTTGTTTTTTACAGATTTGCACTTCGTAAGCCAAATTGATTTACGTTTTCTTAGTCAAGGGTTGCTACAGTCAGGTCTAGTAAATATACACAAACACAACGATACGATGAGTACCTTAATAGAAATATTCTGAAATTCTACACAGAAATTGAGCCAATTATTTGAAAAAAAAAAACAAATGTGTATTCTATTTGAATCCAAATTAGCTGTGCAAAGCACAGCTGACACACCAGTGTAACCACTCAACTAATGTTTTTTTTTCGTGTTGCATATGCAACACTGTCGGTCACATCTGCAAATAATTAGGGGTGTTTCTGATTAAATATCGATTTCGTCGATCATTTACAGCTGATCTGTACAAAAAATTATAATAAATTTAAGTGCTGAAAAAATACATGGTTTAAAAAAAACTGCAAGATAAGGCCCGAAGAACGACGTAAGTAACTTTAAAATAAAAAAAGGACATACCACTTGTAATTGCTACAATTCCATTTTTCATTTCAATCTAGGATTTTAAGAACGGTGCAATGTATCGGACTCCGTCTGGTCAACA
>JBAMBJ010003410.1:0-17616 GCA_037043495.1 Drosophila recens
TTATAGGTTATCGCACAGATATTAATCGATGCCGTCGATATCAGAGATAGACAGCGATCGCATATTAAATAATAAATAAATACATTTTTTAATAGCAAACTTAAAATATTTGCTTTATTTTTTAGTATTCTGGCAATCTCGTACTTAATATGTGCTCTATATTTTCCAGTTTTCTGGCAATCGTTATTTTTGATTTCCGATCTATCAGTCGGAGATAACTTCGGATTGTCTTGTTGCTTAGTTGCATAATAATGTGATCCTCTGGTATATTGATATTATTTTGATTGTCGTGTCTTGTTATTAGTTCAGTTCCTGCCCCATTGGTATTAATTAAAGGCTTCTCCTCGCAAGAATTCCCAGTATCGGTATGAGTATGTTTCTTATTTGGATAGGTGAATACAGACTCTGGTAAGCTTGCAACTTTGCCTAATTTCACCCATGATTTTGTTAAGTGTACTTCGTAGGAGCTCAACAAATTGACAATGTTGGTGAGGCTATTCACCTCAGCTGAAGCTCGGATAGCCTGCAATAAAGGAAGGATTATTATATGATAATAAAAAAATCTATGGGTATATCCACCTGAGTATCACTAAAAGCCAAAGCCGAGAGCAGATTCATGAGTACGATTGATATATAAATTACAAAAATTACAAAGATCAATCGATCAAAGAACACTTCCTTGAATCCAATTTCGTTTTCATTGAATTCACCCGTCGACATTGAGATCGTCCTCATAATGGCATCCGAAATGGAACTCTCCGACAGATTATGAAAGTTGAGTATGTAGAAGGACAGGCCAAAACAAGTCACCAGAATGGAATAAGGGATGCAGCTCCTTAGGAAGGTATAGCTGACCTCGCGAAGCATCAGAACATACATCGATAGGGAACATATGGGCAGCGATCCTATGAGTCGGGTGAGTTTAACGGCAATCAATAGAATGGTAAACGCTGCGATGACACGGCTATAATACTCCTCAGGATTGCTCATTATGTTGCTGATTACTGACAACACAGCAAGAGAAGCATTCAAAAGAAGACTGGGAATATTTGAACGCTTGAGTCCTGTGAGGTAAGACTTAATAACCACATCGACGATTGTAATATATCCAATACTCAGCCAGGAGAGCATCATAAGGACTGATGCGAGAAAAGGTATAACATCGTGCGAAAACATCGACAGTATGTTTAGTACTAGGGAAATACTGAATAAGGCTGAGACCACAGTGTATAGATAAAATATTGCAGAAATACTCTGCCACTTGAGGGATATCAGCGTCGTTATTAGCGGATGTGTGAGAAGATGACGCAGATCCTTCGATTTGGCCATGGCACAAATGGGTTCCATTTCGCTGAGCCTCGTAGTACGAGTATTGTGGGGCAACTTTAAGTTCTTATAGTTCAGAATGATCTTAAAGTTCTTATCGGCACGACTCGAACCCTCCGATGTAATGCAATCATCGAAATGCTGCTCCAACAGCCCCGGATTGACGTCATCTATGGCCAGCTCGTTGAAGTGGCTCCTTATACCCAGATAGGCGCCATGACGCAGCAGTTCCCGCACACAGAACTCTATGTTAAATGTTATTGCATAGTATAATGGAGTCCTATCACTGTTGTCCCTCTCATTCACGTCCACACGCCCACTGGCCAGGAGCAACTCAAAGCACTTCTTATAGTCGCTGAAATTATTCAATGGCCGCTCGTCTGCCAATCTGCCGATGATTTGATGAAGCAGTTCCAAGTTGTTGTTGAGTAACTTTAGATCCTTGTGCTGCAGCAGCTTCTGGAGAGCATACCTGTAATGTTATGCATGAAATGAGAATATTACATGATCGTTTTGTATACCGATATGCTATCGAATAATTATTTTTTGCAAGTTTTTAAGAAGTTAATTGGTTAATTCTAGTATAGAACACAACAATACCAGTTGCCATATGCATTCGCAATCTCCACATAAGTTTTATCGAATCCTTGCGGTTTCCTATTGACATTAATCTGATCAGTCAGCAGTTGATCGAACTTTTCATGGTTGCCACTCCGGATGCACTCCACTAGCATTTGACTGCTGCCAACTTCACTCGTCATCGAGTTCGAATTCAGGTTCGAGTTCGAATTCGAATTCGGCTCAAATACCAGTTGGGGATTCCATTGCAGCAGTTCACAGCGCAGCTCATCATCTATGGCGATGTCAGGTCGTTGCAGAAACAAGTCAATAATCTCCCGCTGCTTGTTAAATTCCAGTTTATTGTTGTATAACACATATCGCAGGGGACTATAATCATTATCATCGAGAATGTTCGGTGAGGCTCCGTTGCAAAGAAGCAGTCTCATGCATTCCTTTACCTCGTCGGCATTATCCGCTCTCAAGTTTTTGGCCAACGAATTGAGTGGCGTCAGTTCATTAAATTTGTTATCCACCTGGATGGATGTGTTATCCACCTGCTGCTGCTGCAGCAGTATTTTAAGATTTTCACTGTCTCTCGAATCGCTTGCAAAATGAATTGCTGCTTTTCCTTTCTTATTTAACTGCAATTTCAAAATTGTAATTTTTGTTGAGACTGTTTTATAGATTAATCCGCCTTACATAGTTCGCTTTGCATCCGTATTGAAGACAGAGTTGGATGAACTTTCCGCAGCCAGCGGTGGCCAGCGCCTTCTCAAAGATCGTTATCCCATTGCCATCCGGCTTGTTGGCATTGGCATTGTCTTTTAAAAGCTCTTCGAAACGAATCGCATCTCGTTTCGCTAATGCTTGGGATAATTGCACTTCCAGTTCCATGATGCAACCACTTCCAGAGCTAAAATCGAAATAATGTTTAGCCCCCATATTTGCTTGTAAGCAACAAGGGTTATTCATCAAGTAAAAATTGTGATTAATGCGGTTGGTTATCAAGCTAAGAATGCGCGTATCAAACTATACTGCATCATATATACTATATTCATATATGTCCATATATTGGCGAGATTGTGTTAATCACAATGCAATAAATTTACAACCATTTTTTGTTTTACAAAATGTTTTCAGGAATACAGCGATACTCGCAATTGCAATTGACACGATTTCACGTTTCGTACATACAGACTTTTGCATTTATATACACATATGTATGTATTTATTTATTAATATTCATGCTCCTATCTCAAAACGAATCAATAAACAATTTTCTTTTAAGCACAGCTTTTATTTCGAATTATTATTCATTCAAATTTGAAAATTGAGCTCAGAAATAAAGGATAAACTTAATTGTCAATCGTTTTTTTGGATTTGCAGAGAATAAGAGAATAAACCCGATCTATCCTTAAGTCAATTAAATTAATACATACTTTTTTATAGAATCTAGAATGCACATAACTTATCAACTGTATTTAATGTGCATTAAACAAGAGCTAATAAATTTAATTTGTAATGTAGGTAAACAGATAGCATGCGAAATAATTTACCCGCTTTAATTCAAACTTTCGATAAGCCGTATAATCGGCTATCGGTATTGTATAATCGAATTCTAGTATTTCGATCGGTATTTAATATCTACAAATAATACTATCCAATTGGATTTAACCCATTAATGGCTGCCCATGGATCGGCTGGTACGATTTTGACGAAATTTGGAAGTGTGTGCCGAGAAGACCATAGAAATTGAAAGAAACAAAAAAAATTGTTATCTTCAAATTTAATTTTTTCGATTTCCATACATTTTTCAGCATTTTTCGATAACATTTTCTATGTAGAAAATAGCTAGAATTCACCTGTACAAAACTACAGGTGTAACAAGGATAACTAAACTGTTGAATTTTTATACTTATATTTTTATTATTTCTCTTCACTATAAAATAAATTTTGCCTCGATATCTCTCACATGCCCCGAGCTAGAATTTTTAAAGTGTCAATACTTTTTGGGTATTTAAATACCCATTAGCTTGAAATGGGTTAACTGAATTAACTGAATGAGATTTCCAATGGCTTATTTATTTAAAAGTACATACATAAGATATATGGTTTATGATACATGCATGTTCTTATATATTTCTTAATGTACATATTTACAGCACAGAGTTTGTATTTTAAATAAATGAAATGCGCATTGTAATACAATTCCAAACTAAACTCTCGTTTAAAAAAGTAATAAGAAAATAAGCCAAATCAAAGCTAAATTAAACTAATTTTTGTCACATTTTGTTCTTAAGGGAAATGCGTTTAAGATGAGAAAAAAGAAATGCTAGTTATTGCATAAGGTCTCAGGGACTAGAGGAATACATGGCTTCAATTCCGCTTGTCTAGGATGCCTTAGGTCAAATGCAAATACTATAAATTAGGCGCAACAACATGTACATATATGTATGTATATCATTTCAATAGTTGTCGCTTTTGTCCACTGGGTTAAGGAGTTAATGTTGCTATTTGATAGCCAACATGCAAGAGGCACTTTAATGTCAACTCCCTGGCTCGATTTCAAAGATTTCAACTATCATTCTTAATTAACCGTCTTCTAGGTATTCTAAAATAGATATTTTTGGTTTCAAATGCTGAATACACCTTGTACTTGATGTCCTTCGATTTCCAACGAGAGGATGCTAATATTTCTTTAGTTGCTCGTACGTTATGAAGAATATGATGTTCCAGGGGCCCATGCGCACCCACGTGGGTATAAAGCCCTTATAGAGCGCCAGGATGCCTTCGTTGCGTATGGTTTGCACCGCACAATCGAGACTTCCACTATAGAATTTCTGTGCGGATGCCGTTGCGGTCGCCATGCCACCGTTTAGCATTGTCACATGCCTTTGGTTCATCAGACGCGTCTGCGAGAAATACAAAATGAAACAAAATAAAATAGAGTCTGGAGATGGAGATGGTTTATCTGACACTCACCCGAATCACATCAATGGGTGTCGAGGCAACGGCACTGCCCAGGCTGGCAATAAAGCTCGAACTGTAAAAGAATTACAATTAAGATGAATTCATAAATTGTTCTGATATCATAAATGTGTCCGTCTTACATAAAATGATTCGCCACATGATCCCCAAAGGCGCTCATCAGCTGCAGTTTACAAAAATCATAGACTGGCAGCTCAACGGATGCAATGACAACCGCACGTTGCGCCGTTGGACCGACGCCGCGCCATAGGCCGCGCACGCCCTCGTACTTGTAAATCTCCCTGAAGCAGCCAATGAGGCCCATTTGATCGGTGCCCTTGCCGTGCACCTGCATGCGCACTTTCAGCACATCGGTGGGATTGGCAATCGCCGACGAGATCGCTCCCGCTCCAGCTGCACAAATGATGTTGCTCCACACACGCTCGCTGCCATCGTCATCCGTCAGCAGACCCCGCTCGTTGGCCAGCTTCTTGAGTGTGTAGTAGGTGCCAAATTTGATGGTGCCGTAGGTGGCCTGTCGCAACACCGCTGGCCAAATGCTGCGAAGAGAAAGAAGCATTACTTGGCTATCTCAAGAGCAACAACAACATATTGGTAACAAAGTCTAAGGGGGTTGCTCTCTCTCGCCTGCCTATGCTTATCAAGCGGGGGCAAAGTTTACAGACCAATTCGTATGCTCGCTGCTCCTCCTTATCACACATTACAATTTTACATACAGACATACATACATACATACAAATGCAAATACAACAATTAGCTGTCTTGCCCTTACCCAGAATACAATGCTCTCAGTCCCTCCTCCTTGGAGATTTTGACAAATGCATCCGTCATTCCACGATATCGCAGTTGTGAAAATGTTTGATCAATTTTCTGTCCTTGAACTTGCAGGCGAGTCTTTGTTGTGTCGATGGGAAAAGTGCCTGCATTAAAGTAAAATAGTTCACACACATGAGACAAGTGTTTGTTTACATCAGATTCAGGGTAAGCAATAAATAAACCCCGCAAAATCACACAATTCACAAATCTTTGCCGCTCATTGACCAGCAACTTACCAAACTCGGCTGTTATGGATGCCAAGCCGCCATAAACAAATGGCCGCCAGTCCTTGACTTCAGTCATGGCCCCAGGAGCAATTGCACCTGTTGAGTGATTTTAACGCCGTGGACACCGCCCGTTGATTAGTTAAAACAAAAATTATAAAATCACGCAACAAACGCCGTGCTCGCCGAAAACCAGCTGATGCTTGGCAAAAACAAAAAAAGGACAGGTGGCAATCTTGGCAACGATGTGCCCGTTCGATACTATCGATACATTTGTAATGCACCCATAGCGATCGTTATCTGTGGGTCATCGGCTTATCGGTCCCATTTTCTTTTCTCTATTTGATTCTCGCGGCGCGAAACTTTAATGTGAATTTTAGTTCAATATTTAATTTGTTTATTCTATATTGCAAAGTTCTAAATGAGTGTAACTAAGCTCATTGCCGAATCTCAAGTTCCTAGCTTTATGCAAAAAAAAATCAAAAAATTCCACAGTGTGCACTAAAGAATCAAAAGTTTTGAAAGAATGAAAATTTTTTATATACAGTCGAACTTCCCTAACTCGAATCACCATTATCCACGAAAAAAGTTCGAGTTAGGGAGACTTCGAGTTAGAGAAGTAGAATTGTATGAAATTTGCCTAGTATTGCCACTCGATTTTGTTCGAGTTAGAGAGACTTCGAGTTAGGGAAGTTCGAGCTAGGGAAGTTCGACTGTATATCATTACAAAAGAAATAAAAAATGTATTCATTTATTGCATTTACCCTTTAGTAAAATAAAAAACTATGTAATTAATTAATGAAAATGTAATAACAATGGACAACTTGATTCATTTTTAGCCGATATTTACAACTTAATACTAAACTCGAACGAGCTGCTCATCATGGTTGGTCTGTCCCCAGACACAGTAACTTTCTGATATACATATGTATTTAAGATATATCATTATACCAAATATCATAACAAAATTGGTCTAAAAAACTGCGTCGTGCAGCAAATAAATTTGATATGCAAATTTTCTTGATTCTTAAATAAAATAAAATGGAATATGAAAAAAAAAAATGGGAATTCCTAAGGTTCATCAGGGTTCTCTGGCCTTCGTCTTGTTTATTGGGCTTTGTTTACTTGACAAATACGACTAATTAAAATTGTAGCTTTGGCAAATTGTCTTGTACATACTTAAATTTTAGATTAAAGATTAAGAGGTATAGCCTTATACAAAATATGTATGCACACACATTTATATTTTGGTTAATCCACGTCACTCATTTGAAATTCAACCGCAGACCGGATCGCGAAAGTCGACGGCGTCACTGCGTCGGCAGCGGCGACGTCTGGCGTCTGAGAGTCGCCGGTGTTTTGAACTAGTTCGACATTGTTTATTGACCATGGGGCGAGACGACGACGGCGGAGCAATGATGCTCTTTGGGTTTAACCCGAAATGACAACGGAGACGATAAAAAATAAAACAAAAAGAATTTGGCAAATGAATTGATTGCCCTCATCTTGTGGATATAAAATGTAATTTAATTTCTATTATTTTACAGTTAATTTAATTTAACTGCACATTCCTTAATATTGTCAATTCGTCGCCTGCTAAGTGATTTTTGACAGTGGAGCGTGCAGGTTCTAAAACACAACGCGTGGGAGACACGAAGGTCTCTCAAAGCCATTAGCCACTGTGGACATAATCAATTAACAACAAATTAACTCTGCCACATTATGCAAATATTACCAGTTATTATTTAATGTAAGAGAAGTTCACCCGCATTTTAGTCCTTTTAAATTTCAAACTGTCGTTGGCTTTGTTTGGTATACTTAGTATTTTGGAATTTGGTATTTTACATCGAAGTGTTATCGCTATCGTAGTCTTGACTGCAATTGTCATTTATCGGCAGTTGAGTGAAAAGTATTTGAAAAAGATGGCCAGGATGAGCATCCGGTAGTTGCGGATCGAAACTGGAACCCAACATAATCAGCACGTCGTCGGCATGTGTGGATGCAAAGTAGTGATCGTTGCACTTCTTTATATATCCTAACTTTATCCCCATCTCCATGATACTTGCTAATTGTTCCTTTAATTGACTTATACCCTCTATGTTCAAATTGCAAGCTTGGAGCAGTTGATCAATTGTAACCGGCATATTTAAACACTTCAGGCATTTAACCAATTGTTTAATAGCTGAAACTAACACTGTTTTAGACATTATTGTCAATTAAAAAAAAAATGGTTAATACAATACACAATTTAGTAAAATAAAATAGGATTCTATAAATACTTTGAAAATTAAACTAAAACAAAAGTGAACTAGATAATACATTAACGTACATAAATCTTGTAAATAAGTCACACCACAGATTCTACCAACTGGTAATAAATTTATGACATGAGTTTGTCAAATAATAAAAACTTAAAGAACAAAAATTAAAATACTGTTCGCAGAATTTATTGTGGCGACTCGGAGACGGACGCCACGTCTAAAATTCCTGCATAATTAGAGACAATCGCAGCAACATTTCGACCGGGAAATAAATTTAAAAAATTCAACTATGGACCGGTCTGGACGGTAGCGACGTCGGCGACGTGTAATAAAAACTTCACGCAACGTTCCGTCGAGCGATTAGCACATGGCAGAGACTGGAGCTGGCTCCAAGTCATACTCTTAGTCTTAGACTAAAGCTCTGACTGAAACGTGGAACTTGACTGTGGATAGTGATAAACAAAACCACTCAAACCGCTTGATGGATTATTGGCAATTTCTTTGGCGCCAGACTCGCGGAGAGTCAGACAGTCGGAGAGCTTCTACATACTTTGCGGATTTGATTTTTCGGGGTTTTTTGCAAAGCAAAATACCAACAAAAAAGTAACGTGTTAAATATGCAAATTTAACTTAAATTAATTTATGAAGTCTGCTCCGAAGTCGTTTTAAAAGAAATTTCTTTCTCCATCATTCAATACCTCTCACACAATTCTGGGGAATTCCCAAACAAAGTATAACATAATATTTGAAAATCAAGTGGCTTAAGTCAAAACAAATAAACAAACAAAATAACATATTACAATTCCAATTCCAATTACAGCTAGATAAAACAAATGAGAAAATACATTAATTTATTTTTGTCACATCTCTACATCTAAAATATATACAGTCGAACTTCCCTAACTCGAACTTCCCTAACTCGAAGTCTCTCTAACTCGAACAAAATCGAGTGGCAATACTAGGCAAATTTCATACAATTCTACTTCCCTAACTCGAAGTCTCCCTAACTCGAACTTTTTTCGTGGATAATGGTGATTCGAGTTAGGGAAGTTCGACTGTATATATTTTCATTATGTAATTTTATTACACTCTATCAGGCATGCCACATAAATCTCTTTCACTTGAGTTTCACGTCAATTTCATTTCTCCGTGCCACAGTCTCAATCACCTGCACAATTTTTGGTGAAACGAAATCATCGCTCAATTCACTGGCATCCGATGCCATGAGAATAATGTCACATTTTTTGTCCGAATTTTTGAATTTAGAGTTGTCGAGTAACTTTTTTTGTTTGCCGCGCCAATAACTTTTAAATTTTTTTAAGCTATGCAAAATCAATTATTATATAAATAAATTGAATAATGTAAATTAAATAAGAAATAAAATAAAAATTGTATATTCTGCAATGGTAAACTTAAAACAGTTGCTAAACAAACCCTTGGGAAATTTAATCTGAGAAGGGGCCAACCCTAGCAGCCTAGTACGAAAAGGTTGATGAACATGCTAAAAAACCTAAATCACACGAATTTCTGTGGCACGAAGAAATTTTCGAAGTGGAATTGCTTTTTTCTGAAATCACTTTCACTAGTGTTTTTTGTGGCATGCCTGTATATCTGAAAAGACACTTTCTGAATTTCAAGAATTTCATAAATCAAACCAGTCTCAATTAGTTTTCAACTGTTTTTAACTGTCTCGTTCTCGTAATCAAGTGACCACGGAGAGCACATGGTTACATTTCGAAGCAGTTCTGTGATCGTATGTACCTGACAATGTGTGATTCAACTGTATGCGGCACACGTCCAATCAAATTAATCAGTAATTAATTGTTCATTAAGTACGCATGGGTCAAGGGGGGGCAGGGAAGGGGGAGCAAGAGGGGAGAGGTATCAAAAAGATGCTACTGTATGCGACTTAATACACAATTTATTACTAATTATGCGTCACGTCAAAACAAAAACCTAAAGTCCATAAATATTTATCAATTTGTTTTGTTTTGCTTTTTTTTATATTTTTATTTTGTTGTATTTTTCTGTGTCTCGTTGTTGTTTTTCTTTTTTTTAGTTACATTGACTGTCCAGCACGTAGACCAAAAATGAGCAATAATATTAAAACGAATAAACAATAAATCAGCTATAAAACGGCGGCTTGGAATGGAATTTTTTGTAGCATAGCTGCCTTCCCTGGGCCCCCTGGCCGCCACCCGCCTCTACCCCTGCCCCCTGGCCAAGTCTTGTGCTAAAATGTTGTACCCGGTCATAATTAATAAATTCCAGCGTGCGCCGCTAAATGAATTCGATTTCAGTCTCGCCAGGCCAGGCCAAGGCAATGTCAAAAGCAACGCCAAACACAACCAAACAAAAACAACCGACAACTGACAACCGGCAGCAACAACAACAACAACAACAACAACGGCTAAACAACAAATTGACGTCACACGGTCGAACTCCGGGCTTGGAATCGCCTGTCTCGACTCTGCGACTCTGCTGCAAGTGTGACATGCGTATCAAGGCTTCAAACGGGTTTAACGGGTATTCGGTGGGGGCTCCAAGACGCAATCAAGTGAGAACGAACCCCTAAATAACAACAACGCTAGCAAAACCGAGAGACTTTAATCAAAGCAATCCATCTCAATTGGGTTACGTAAATGCACATCAATTAGTTTTAGCATAAGACTGATTCGAAACATACTTAATTTTACCTTATTTCTGCAAACTGTTTGTGATTTGATCGGAACATCACTTTGTTCTTTGAAATTTGCACAACTCTCGCTATAATTCGCCCTGTTCTTAATTTGCGCGGGCAATGCCGGGCGTAACTGAGTGGTATTTAAAGTCTGGTATGCAATAAAACAAAAACAGGCAGCAGGCGACTAGTTTCCATTAAGCGCTACGCCCCCTGGCGGCCAGCGGCGTCAAGTTGGCGTCGCTCGAATGGGATAATAAGCACTGTTAGCAGGCACTGTCGTGGCAGGTTCATCAAGCTCTGTCAGGACAATTTAACACACACTCTCAAGGCGGCTAAGGGAAAAAAGAAAAAGGCATTCTACAAGTTCTCGTCCAACTAGGAGTTGCTTGAAGGCAGCAACTACTGTGGTTGTAAATCTAAATTGAACGCAATAGATGTCAATTTTCTGCTGACTAAGACTGGCTTGCCATAAAAAGAAAGCAAAAGAAGGCTGAATGAACGTGACGCCTCCAAGCAGTTGGACACACCCACGTGCAACCCCTAGAGCCAAACGGATTTGGATAAAACCCGCTGGCAGTCGCTGCCATTTGAAGTGATCGAACAATTAAATAAAACTGCAAAAATAATGCAGAACAATAGCGCGCCTTTAGCGTGGGAGAGCCATAGAATAATGGCGCCCAAACACAGAGAGAGAGAAAGAGAGGAAGAGAACGAAAAAGCATTTCACTGACAAGTCAAGTTTGTGCATACATTTGTACTTACATATGTTATAAATATATACATAGTTATATGTATATTTGTTAGGTCTCCCCAAGATTTATGGTGCGTGTTGGGCTTCGGAATAACCCAAGACGCAAAAATGTGTGGCGAAAGAAGCGAAGCTGGCAAACAACGCAATCAAAAAGAAAACATGTGCTTTGGAGCAGCGGCAGCGGCAACCCAGAGAGCAAGAGCGTAAGAAAGAGAGTGTGTGAGAGCGTGAGACCGATGACAGTCGCCTGAGCTGGCGCGCTTAAATATGAGCGTCGCTGGCGGATGAGCTTCAGTTGCTGACTGATAAGTGCCCAGTGCAAAGCTCAACAAAAATTCAAGCTCTAAAAACAAGCTCAAGCTTTAAAACTACGTCTGTTTACGGCTAGTGAAAAAATATACATACAAAACAATAATTGAGATAACAATTAATAAATAGAAAAAAAAAAGTATCAAAATGTCCGCGGAAAAAGTTTGTGTTGCTCTCGCGATGCTCGCCTGTCTCGCCTGCGTTGCTGAATCGGCTGTTTACTCTCAGCCGGCTATCATTCATACTGGTTAGTATTTAAAAAATACAGAATCTCCATTAGCTAAAAGCTTTCAATGTAACAGTTCTTTGCGAAGGAAGTGCGTAGATTAGAGAAGCAAACGATGATCTTAAAATATTGTTGATTTTGCTTCGATTAATTTAATAAAAATGTTAATATATGCGGCTAGCTGGTAGCTCGATATGTCACTTAATTGGAAACTTTTTAATTAAGTTTTTAATTAATTTCAGTCATAAACAAAGCCTTCACATAAACATGGTCAGATGCTTTAAACGACCTTTAGCAACAATAAAAAGCGCATAAAGCTGAAAGCAGTTGGCAGTTTCTCTGATTGATTTATGGAACAGGTTGAGGATAGTCTCTCTCTCTCTCTCTCTCTCTCTCTCTCTCTCTCTCTCTCTATTTATATATAAATATATACATATATATACGCTTACTATACTCTTATTTATTTTGATTTGTTGACTTTTAAGAAGTTGTTATACTTTTAAGCGTAACTGTTTGGGCATCAATCGACGTCAGACACTACGTAAGAAAGTTATTCTTTTTTTCTTTTTGTTTTCATTTTATGTCTTTATACATTTTTTGATTTATATTTTGTTTTGCTGTTTTTGTTGACGTCAAAGAGAGATAGGAAAAAATTCCAAATCGCGCAAAAACCAAATTGGCAACAACAACTAAATTAGTTATTTGTTATTTTTCTTTGTACGATATTCGGTTTTTGGGTTTTTCGCATCTGCTAAAAATTAGCATAAGAAATGTGCTGATTTTTTTCTTTGTCTCTGTTTTTTTTTTTTGTATTAATTTGCATAGCTATGCGGATTTGTGTTACAAAAACGTCGCAGATCTTGATAAAATAGTTTCTCGATTTGTTTTTCTGAAGGTCGTCCAACTACTGACCGTGTTTACTATCAGGAATAACTGACTAATTAATGCTTAAAAATAGGCGATGAGTTCACGCAAGTTTCTTTATCCCCAACTCAATTAGGTGCAAAAATGAGAAAGAAGAAAACAAAAAAAAAAATAAATAAATGAATCGAAATAAATTTACAAAATCTTTGAGATTGTACCGCCAGCGACCTGAATGGCAAATGGGTAGTACCATTAATCAAAACTTCGACAGCTGCTGTTACGGCAAATTCCAGCCGGCGGCAAATTGTTATAAATAAAAGCCAGTCAATTGTTTGCAATTACCACTTGAGAGTTGGCGATTTTATTTATAAATATGCCACAAGAGAGCTCTGAGTGTATTTTTACTTGGCTCCAATTCTGTTTCGGCATGACTGTCAAGTTCGTGCCTTGAGTCTTTTGTGAAGTTTGTGGCTTAAGTCTTTTAGTCAAGTCATGCCACAAAAAAAACAATTCATTTTGAAAGTAAGGTAAATACTTACGGATATTTATAGATATATCTCAAGTCAGTTTGAGTGGGTTTTGCATAGCGTTGTTGTAGTTAACTTCCTTGTGCATATAGTATATACATATAAACATAAAGAAAAATTGCAGGCGGCTGTAATAAAGCAAAAACCACAACAGAAAACCAACTTCCGCTTTAACTGATTCACATTAACATTCACATTCTTCTTTATATGCATTAACAGCGCATCCAGGCAAATGCTTCGATAAGCTGACCAGACGCTTCATGCTCCCCGACAAGGAATACAAGCCGAAGGGCATCTGTGCCGCCATGACGTGCGACATTGAGGCGCGTCAGATCAATATCGAGACCTGTCCCTACATCGAGATGCCCGGCTGCGAGGAGCTGCCCAGTGACCTCAACTGGAGCTTCCCCAAATGCTGTCCACAGTTTAAGTGCGTCGACTTCAAGACCGGCAAGGAGTTTGTCGTCTCCGTCTAGGCGCTTGTCCTCCCAACAGGGGCCCAAATGGGGGGGAGGGAGAGAGAGGCCTCAACCTGAAACGTGATTTTACATAAAATGTATTCGTAGTTGTCTAGTATGTGTGCGTGTGTGTGAGTGTGCATTAGTTAGTTTTGTTTGTTTGTTTATTTTGTGTGAATGATTCATTTTAGCAGGCATAATTTATTTATTATTCCAATTTGTAAATAACTAAAACAAAAACACAATTTGCATAATTTCTTGTAAAACCTATTGATGATCTTTAATCATATCTCATGAATGAACACATTATCTTCTTTAGCTTTAAAATATTAATTTATTTTGATTTATTCAAAAACACTGTATGCGATATTTGCAAATGTGACTAACTGTATAAATTGTTTAGTTTCTAAGTTTTAAATATTAAACAAAAATACAATAATAAAAATTATTAAAAATAAAACAATATATTTTTTATACTCAAATGTGCAATTCTCTTAACATATTGTCAAGCTTTTGCCCATTGTACCCCAAAACAGATTCGAACATTTCGTCATGTCCATATTTGAGCATCTTTCTTTGCGTGACGATTCAATACAAACATCCACCGGTCTTACGCGCATGTCGCTCTTTTTGGACTTTGCCAGAAAGTGCCGCCTTAACTTGGTCGACTGATTCATCTTGGCCTTTAAATTGGCAAACAAGGCACATTCCACACATAAAAAACAAATACTCTAAAAGCGATCACCAAATACGAGCAAAAGTTTATTGTTCCCCCTTTCTGTAGCTCTGATTTGCATATCAATTTCGTAGCTCTAAAAATACACATGACTGCTTGTAGGAAACTCCAAAAATTTGTGCATCGGAAGTAGGTTGTAAAATCGCTAAATTGATGCCAAATGAATAACTTATGTATAAAAAAAAAACAAACAAATAAGCAAACAACATTTAGCTGAGTCACAGCACTACAAATTTGATTGCAAGCCAAGATGTCAAGAGCAGTAAGCAAAAGTCTGGAAAGTCTTTTACTTTCCAAATAACTCAAACAAATTACGACATTACCTTTTACATTTTATGCGTTGGCAAGCTTTCAAACTGGCGCGTTAATGTAAACGTTTGCCAACACTATTGGTTGTGCCCCCACGTTTGCCACCCTGGTTTTCCAAAGTTGGGTCGATAAATCAACAATCGAGTGACTGTGGTCGATATACGCGTGTTTGTTTGGGCGTTGTTTTTGTCGAAAAATTGTAATTTAATTTGTGTTTTATTTGTATTTAACCATTTAAGTTTTTAAAATATATTTATAAACAATGCAAGCGCTGGCGTCACTCACTATCCTGCTGTTAATCGCAGCATTCATACACGAAGGTATGTAACTGAATCATCAATTAAAGTAAACAAACGAAGCAACAACAACAACATAATTTGGGGCTCCTTTAGACAACAAGTGATTATTGAAATTGAATTCCCTTGAAATAGGTGCTGCCATTTGGTGTTATCGCTGCACTTCGGCCACACCCGGCTGCGCCGAGAAGTTCAACTGGCGCGGCATTGGCTTCCTGGGCGAACAATGCCCCGAGAGCAACGACATCTGCGTCAAGGTGACCGAACGACAGGGCTCCCAGGAGACCATCACACGCGACTGCCTCAGTGCCCTGAGCTTCCGCACAGACATACCCGCGGACAAATACGAGGGCTGTCGTCCCGCAGCGAAGGACTTGCGACTGGCGCACTACGTCAATCACACGATCAAGGAGCACGACGTGAAGCGCGACTATTTCTCGGACACAACCTTCTGCTTCTGCTTCCTCGATCATCGCTGCAATGGCGCCAGCGGCCTGGTCGGCGTTTCAGCTGTCTTGCTGTTGCTCCTAAGCGCATTCCATTTGCACTGAGCCGTACTAAAGCCAAAGTACCAAAGTGCCTTCAATTATTACTCGAATCTCGTCCAACAACATTCCGTCCACACACAAAGGATTTTTATAAGCAATTTACAATCTTACAATTTTTTGGTAGTCTCTATTTACTGAACTACTTATGCAATACACTTTTTACAATATAAAGAAAGAAAACAAAGTTGACGAAATCGTTGTCGTTGATTCAGAGCAGGCACTCGGGATTGGCCGTCTGTTTGGGGCCACGGTAGTCGTAAGTGGCGACCTCGGGATGCGTGGCCAGATGCTCGGCATAGGCGTCGGCGAGACGTAGACACTCGGCCACGGACAGCTCGAAGGGACGCAGTGTGTCCTGGACATCAGCCAGCTGGAAGAGTCTGTGTGTTGTCTCCTCGCGACCTTCCGGGGGCAACAGCGTGCTGTACCCACGGCGACAGTACTTCTGGCGCATGCTGAAGATGTGACGCATGACGCGCTCCACCAGCGGAAAGGGCAGCTGTGTCTTGGGCTGCTTCAGCGGAATCACCTTGACCACACCGACATCCACTTGGGGCTTGGGCACAAACGCCTTGCCCGGGATCATGAACTTGAGCACTGGCTCTGTCCAGATTTGCGACATTATGGAGAGACGACAGCGTTGGTCACTGCCCAACTGGGCACAAATACGTTCGGCTACCTCCTTCTGGAAGGTGAGCGTCATGCAGGTGTCGTTTCTCCGGAAGGCGCCGCGTCTCGCCGCCAAGTCTGCATACCAATTGATGAGGAGGCGCGTCGAGATCGCAAACGGCAGATTGCCAATCAAATGGATGCGCTGCTCGGTGTCCGGCACATGCTGTTCGATGTTGAAGCGCAGTATGTCCTCGTGGTAGATGTCCACCTGCATGTCCAGCGGGCGGGCGCATTCGCGCAGCAGCATTAACGTCTCCTTGAATCGTGCGTCCTTCTCGACGAGCATCAGACGCTGAGGCTGGCGACGCAATATGGAACGCGTTATGCCACCGGGGCCAGGACCCACCTCCAGGACAATGTCGCGCGCATCAATGCGACCTGCCGACTTGACTATCTTGTCCGTCAGACGCTCGTCCATGAGGAAGTTCTGGCTGAGCTGCTTCATCGCCTGCAGCTTGTATAGTTTGACCAGATCCCGGATGCTGGGCAGCGGTGGCAAGCGCACGCCGTTGTTGAGGATGCGCGCCGTTGCCTGGGACATCTGGAAAGCCAAGAGAATTACCAACTGATCCAAGAGGAATCGTTCAACACTTACCTTGATATTTTTTTGGTTTTACAACGATTTCAGAACTGTGTGTACAAATTGAATGAAAAAAGCGCTTAACGACTAGAGAGGATTAACAGTAAACGAGTTGTGGGAGCACCCTTAATTGGTGGTCACCTTCTTGGGCTCCTCGAAGTCGTCGAGGAACTTCTCCTGCTGCACCGAGAATATGGAGTAGCCGTAGATGGCCACCACCGAGAGGCCGAGAGCGCCGGCTGTTAACAAATTATTGCGTCGCACGCGCTTCAATTTCTGCACTCGGTCCAAGTTTTGTTCCTCGATCAGTTTCATGAACTGCAGCTGCGCCTTGTCAATCTTTGGTGCGGTTTCTCCGTACTTGATTTTGGGCGCTTGTTCCGATGCCGACATTATTATTTAGTTGACCTGCTTGACTAGAATATTTTTTTATGTTGAACAATTTTCTTTCGGCAACAATTATGAAATCTCTCACATGAAC
>JBAMBJ010003411.1:0-20281 GCA_037043495.1 Drosophila recens
TTATAGGTTATCGCACAGATATTAATCGATGCCGTCGATATCAGAGATCGAAAACGATCGAATATTAAATAATAAATAAATACAATTTTTAATAGCAAACTTAAAATATTTGCTTTATTTTTTAGTATTCTGGCAATCTCGTACTTAATATGTGTTCTATATTTTCCAGCTTTCTGGCAATCGTTATTTTTGATTTCCGATCTATCAGTCGGAGATAACTTCGGATTGTCTTGTTGCTTAGTTGCATAATAAACTGGTCCTCTGGTATATTGATATTATTTTGATTGTCGTGTCTTGGTATTAGTTCAATTCCTGTCCCATTGGTATTAATTAAAGGCTTCTCTTCGCAAGAATTCCCAGTAGCGGTATGAGTATGTTTCTTATTTGGATAGGTGAAAACAGACTCTGGTAAGCTTGCAACTTTGCCTAATTTCACCCATGATTTTGTTAAGTGTACTTCGTAGGAGCTCAACAAATTGACAATGTTGGTGAGGCTATTCACTTCAGCCGAAGCTCGGATAGCCTGCAATAAATAAAGGATTATTATATGATAATAAAAAAAACTATGGGTATACCCACCTGAGTATCACTAAAAGCCAAAGCCGAGAGCAAATTCATGAGTACGATTGATATGTAAATTACAAAAATTACAAAGATCAACCGATCAAAGAACATTTCCTTGAATCCAATTTCGTTTTCATTGAATTCACCCGTCGACATTGAGATCGTCCTCATAATGGCATCCGAAATGGACCTCTCCGACAAATTATGAAAGTTGAGTATGTAGAAGGACAGGCCAAAGCAAGTCACCAGAATGGAATAAGGGATGCAGCTCCTTAGGAAGGTAAAGCTGACCTCGCGAAGCATCAGAACATACATCGATAGAGAACATATGGGCAGCGATCCTATGAGTCGGGTGAGTTTAAAGGCAATCAATAGAATGGTAAACGCTGCGATGACACGGCTAGAATACTCCTCAGGATTGCTCATTATGTTGCTGATTACTGACAACACAACAAGAGTAGCATTCAAAATAAGACTGGGAATATTTGAACACTTGAGTCCTGTGAGGTAAGACTTAATAACCACATCGACGGTTGTAATATATCCAATACTCAGCCAGGACAGCATCATAAGGACTGATGCGAGAAAAGGTATAACATCGTGCGAAAACATCGACAGTATGTTTAGTACTAGGAAAATGCTGAATAGTGCTGACACCACAGTGTAAAGATAAAATATTGCAGAAATACTCTGCCACTTGAGGGATATCAGCGTCGTTATTAGCGGATGTGTGAGAAGATGACGCAGATCCTTCGATTTGGCCATGACACAAATGGGTTCCATTTCGCTGAGCCTCGTAGTACGAGTATTGTGGGGCAACTTTAAGTTCTTATAGTTCAGAATGATCTTAAAGTTTTTATCGGCACGACTCGAACCCTCCGATGTAATGCAATCATCGAAATGCTGCTCCAACAGCCCCGGATCGATGTCATCTATGGCCAGCTCGTTGAAGTGGCTCCTTATACCCAGATAGGCGCCATGACGCAGCAGCTCCCTCACACAGAACTCTATGTTAAATGTTATGGCATAGTATAATGGAGTCCTATCACTTTTGTCCCTTTCATTCTCGTCCACACGCCCACTGGCCAGGAGCAACTCAAAGCACTTCTTATAGTCGCTGAAATCATTCAATGGCCGCTCGTCTGCCAATCTGCCGATGATTTGATGGAGCAATTCCAAGTGGTTGTTGTTGCTGTGTAACTTTAGATCCTTGTGCTGCAGCAGCTTCTGGAGAGCATACCTGTAATGTTATGCATGAAATGAGAATATTACATGATCGTTTTGTATAACGATATGTTATCGAATAATTATTTTTTGCAAGTTTTTAAAAAGTTAATTGGTTAATACTAGTATAGAACACAACAATACCAGTTGCCATATGCATTCGCAATCTCCACATAAGTTTTATCGAATCCTTGCGGTTTCCTATTGACATCAATCTGATCAGTCAGCAGTTGATCGAATTTTTCATGGTCGCCACTCCGGATGCACTCCACTAGCATTTGACTGCTGCCAACTTCACTCGGCATCGAGTTCGAATTCAGGATCGAGTTCGAATTCGGCTCAAATACCAGTTGGGGATTCCATTGCAGCAGTTCACAGCGCAGCTCATCATCAATGGCGATGTCAGGTTGTTGCAGAAACAAGTCAATAATCTCAGCCTGCTTGTTAAATTCCAGTTTTTTGTTGTATAACACATATCGCAAGGGACTATAATCATTATCGTCGAGAATGTTCGGTGAGGCTCCGTAGCAAAGAAGCAGTCTCATGCATTCCTTAACCTCGTCGGCATTATCCGCTCTCAAGTTTTTGGCCAACGAATTGAGTGGCGTCAGCTCATTAAATTTGTTATCCACCTGGATGGATGTATTATCCACCTGCTGCTGCTGCAGCAGTATTTTAATATTTTCACTGTCTCTCGAATCGCTTGCAAAATTAATTGCTGCTTTTCCTTTCTTATTTAACTGCAATTTCAAAATTGTAATTTTTGTTGAGACTGTTTTATAGATTAATCCGCCTTACATAGTTCGCTTTGCATCCGTATTGAAGACAGAGTTGGACGAACTTTCCGCAGCCAGCGGTGGCCAGCGCCTTCTCAAAGATCGTTATCCCATTGCCATCCGGCTTGTTGGCATTGGCTTTGTCTTTTAAAAGCTCTTCGAAACGAATCGCATCTCGGTTCGCTAATGCTTGGGATAATTGCACTTCCAGTTCCATGATGCAACCACTTCCAGAGCTTAAATCGAAATAATGTTTAGCCCCCATATTTGCTTGTAAGCAACAAGGGTTATTCATCAAGTAAAAAATGTGATTAATGCGGTTGGTTATCAAGCTAAGAATGCGCGTATCAAACTATACTGCATCATATATACTATATTCATATATGTCCATATATTGGCGAGATTGTGTTAATCACAATGCAATAAATTTACAACCATTTTTTGTTTTACAAAATGTTTTCAGGAATACAGCGATACTCGCAATTGCAATTGACACGATTTCACGTTTCGTACATACATTTGCATTTACATACACATACATACATATATAATATTCATGCTCCTATCTCCAAACGAATCAATAAACAATTTTCTTTTAAGCACAGCTTTTATTTCGAATTATTATTCATTCAACGTCTTCTTGCTTTGAAAATTGAGCTCAGAAATATAGGAAAAACTTAATTGTCAATCGTTTTTTTGGATTTGCAGGGAATAAGAGAATAAACCCGATCTATCCTTAAGTCAATTAAATTAATACATAACTTATCAACTGTATTTAATGTGCATTAAACAAGAGCTTGTAGGGATTAAGTATATTTATTAGTGTTGGGGTTTTAATATATTGGTGTGGTGTGTTGTTTGTACATGTTGTGGATAATTAAAATGATTAAGGTGTATCCGAGCGCCGAAGCGCGATGATAATGCGTGTGTCTATGTTGGTTGTTGTATGTAGACTGAAGGTGTACTGAAGCGGTTCCGGAGATCGCTCACGGAACCAGCATCTGGTTTATGCGATGCGTCGTTGCCAGATCAGGCTGTTGCCGCTGTAGTGGTACGCCACATCTACTCCCTCCTCAGTGACTTCGTCAGGTAGAGAAGGAAACGAATAAGCTGATGAAGATGGCGTCGACGGTATTGTCTGTGCTTCTGTTGTTTTTCTTGAAGATCCGGTGTTTCTGGTGTGTTTGAGTGTGGGATGCATCCGGTGGTGTTGATTGTGTCGCTGCTGAGGTAAATACTGATGTCAATGTAGCATCCAACAAACGGAGTAAGTTGTCCGTGTGACGTTGGAAGGTTTAAAAGTCGCTACTGACGGGTGTGGTCGATTTTAGCCGCATATAATTGATATCGGTATGAGTATTATAACTGAACCCGAATCAATTAGCCGGTATCGTTGAAGTATACGCTGATGTCGTCAATGTAGCATCCAACAAATGGAGTAAGTTGTCCATGTGACGTTGGAAGGTTTAGAAGTCGCTACTGACGCATGTGGTCGATTTTAGCCGCATATAATTGATATCGGTTGAGTGTTATAACTGAACTCGAATCAATTAGCCGGTATCGTTGAAGCGTATGAGAAGTTCCATGTCAGTTTGCAAGAAACGCTGAGAAGCTGTGCTTCGTTCCTTGTGTGCAGTTTGACGTTGTAGGAACTGTTGAGCATCGATGAAAGGTTTATATTACCGTACATGTCGATGATTGATTTGTTAGCCGCCTAGGATTGATATCGGTATGAGTGCTATGACTGAACCCGAATCAAATAGGCGGTAACTGATGTTGCAGCAGTTGCTGTAGTTGTTGCAGTTGTTGTAATTGTTGTAGTTGTTGCAAGTGTTGAAGTTGTTGCAGGTGTTGTAGTTGTTGCAGGTGTTGTAGTTGTTGCAAGTGTTGTTGTTGTTGCTCCATTGCAGACGATCTATTGAGGTAATGCGTGTGCATGTAAATCGTGACTCGGCTTGCAAAATTATAACTGCGCATTAGGCTTCCAAAATGGCGGCAGCTTGCATGTGATGCTGATGTACGCAGTTGACAAGTTGAGACGCATAATTTTTGAGAAGCGGCGCAGTTTTGCGGGCTGCGAGTTGCAGTTTGCGAATTGCAGTTTTCTGGATGCGAGTTGCATGATGCGTGGAGCGTTTTGTGTGGTCACCAGTATGGCGACGAATGCTGTTTGCTGGGTGCGTTTGTTAGTTGCAGCGTCACCAATATGGCGACGAATGCTGCAGAAATTCGCGTGATGCGTGTTGTTTTTTACGGGGTCACCAATGGTAGGGATTAAGTATATTTATTAGTGTTGGGGTTTTAATATATTGGTGTGGTGTGTTGTTTGTACATGTTGTGGATAATTAAAATGATTAAGGTGTATCCGAGCGCCGAAGCGCGATGATAATGCGTGTGTCTATGTTGGTTGTTGTATGTAGACTGAAGGTGTACTGAAGCGGTTCCGGAGATCGCTCACGGAACCAGCATCTGGTTTATGCGATGCGTCGTTGCCAGATCAGGCTGTTGCCGCTGTAGTGGTACGCCACAAGCTAATAAATTTAATTTGTAATGTAAGGTAAACAGATAGCATGCTAAATAATTTACCGGCTTTAATTCAAACTTTCGATAAACCGTAATCGCCTCTTCGGTTCTAGTATTTCGATCAGTATTTAAGTATACCCACGGTTGCCACTTTAAAATTTCAGATTGAACCAAAAACAGACAAAAAAGGAGCCAAATTGACTAAAAAAGAGCCAAAACTTTTTTTTGCAATTAATTTGATTTTTGCATTTAATTAAATAAAAAATATTTCGTTCACAAACACTTAAAGCAATAACACATATTCACATTTTCATCTTAATTTAGTGATTATGTTATTAAATAAAAATACATACAGTTTGTCAAGTAATTGTTTGCAAAGCCTTAAAAATGTAATATTTCGACTTTAAATAAGAAAATAATAGCTTATTATATATATTTGGAAAGGTCATTTAATTTTCGTTCAAATGATGCAAAAATTTCCTTAACCCATTAAGTACCCATTAAAATATTCGAATTTTAAAAAAGGTCTACTTTTTCAACTTTTTTCCTCGATTTTTTCCAAAAAATGTTGGGATGCAAAAATTCTGGAAACAATTCTAAGAGTAACTGCAAAAAAAATTTTCAAAAATATTTTTGCTAGTATTTTTTAGAATTGTTTGAAAACTGAAAAAAAGGCACTTTTTGCATGAAAATGAGGAAAAATGGGTTAAAATGGTAATTTTTAGGATTTTCAAACAATTTTAAAAAATACTAGCAAAAATATTTTTTAAAATTTTTTTTTGCAGTTACTCTTAGAATTGTTTCCAGAATTTTTTTGCATCCCAACATTTTTTGGAAAAAATCGAGGAAAAAAGTTGAAAAAGTAGACCTTTTTAAAATTCGAATATTTTAATGGGTACTTAATGGGTTAAGGAAATTTTTGCATCATTTGAACGAAAATTAAATGACCTTTTCTAAATATATATAATAAGCTATTATTTTCTTATTTAAAGTCGAAGTATTACATTTTTAAGGCTTTGCAAACAATTACTTGACAAACTGTATTTATTTTTCAACCTAAAACTATGCAAAATAACTGATTCTGAACTGATAAAAATAAGAGCCAAATCGAAAAATAAAGTGCCATTGCGCCAACAGAAAAAAGAAGAGCCAGTTTTGGCGCAAAAGCGCCAATTGTGGCAACCGTGTTTGTAAGAGATTGGAATTAACTGAATGAGATTTCCAATGATTTATTTATTTAAAAGTACATACAATAAGATATATGGTTTATGATACATATGCATGTTCTTATATATTTCTTAATGTACATATTTACAGCACAGAGTTTGTATTTTAAATAAATGAAATGCGCATTGTAATACAATTCCAAACTAAACTCTCGTTTAAAAAAGTAATAAGAAAATAAGCCAAATCAAAGCTAAATTAAACTAATTTTTGTCACATTTTGTTCTTAAGGGAAATGCGTTTAAGATGAGAAAAAAGAAATGCTAGTTATTGCATAAGGTCTCAGGGACTAGAGGAATACATGGCTTCAATTCCGCTTGTCTGGGATGCCTTAGGTCAAATGCAAATACTATAAATTAGGCGCAACAACATGTACATATATGTATATCATTTCAATAGTTGTCGCTTTTGTCCACTGGGTTAAGGAGTTAATGTTGCTATTTGATAGCCAACATGCAAGAGGCACTTTAGTGTCAACTCCCTGGCTCGATTTCAAAGATTTCAACTATCATTCTTAATTAACCGTCTTCTAGGTATTCTAAAATAGATATTTTTGGTTTCAAATGCTGAATACACCTTGTACTTGATGTCCTTCGATTTCCAACGAGAGGATGCTAATATTTCTTTAGTTGCTCGTACGTTATGAAGAATATGATGTTCCAGGGGCCCATGCGCACCCACGTGGGTATAAAGCCCTTGTAAAGCGCAAGGATGCCTTCGTTGCGTATGGTTTGCACCGCACAATCGAGACTTCCGCTATAGAATTTCTGTGCGGATGCCGTTGCGGTCGCCATGCCACCGTTTAGCATTGTCACATGCCTTTGGTTCATCAGACGCGTCTGTGAGAAATACAAAATAAAACAAAATAGAATAGAGTCTGGAGATGGCGATGGACATGGTTTATCTGACACTCACCCGAATCACATCAATGGGTGTCGAGGCAACGGCACTGCCCAGGCTGGCAATAAAGCTCGAACTGTAAAAGAATTACAATTTAGATGAATTCATAAATTGTTCTGATATCATAAATGTGTCCGTCTTACATAAAATGATTCGCCACATGATCCCCAAAGGCGCTCATCAGCTGCAGTTTACAAAAATCATAGACTGGCAGCTCAACGGATGCAATGACAACCGCACGTTGCGCCGTTGGACCGACGCCGCGCCATAGGCCACGCACGCCCTCGTACTTGTAAATCTCCCTGAAGCAGCCGATGAGGCCCATTTGGTCGGTACCCTTGCCATGCACCTGCATGCGCACTTTCAGCACATCGGTGGGATTGGCAATCGCCGACGAGATAGCTCCCGCTCCAGCTGCACAAATGATGTTGCTCCACACACGCTCGCTGCCATCGTCATCCGTCAGCAGACCCCGCTCGTTGGCCAGCTTCTTGAGTGTGTAGTAGGTGCCAAATTTGATAGTGCCGTAGGTGGCCTGTCGCAACACCGCTGGCCAAATGCTGCGAAGAGAAAGAAGCAGAAGACAAGCATTACTTGGCTATCTCAAGAGCAACAACAACATATTGGTAACAAAGTCTAAGGGGGTTGCTCTCTCTCGCCTCTGCCTATGCTTATCAAGCGGGGGCAAAGTTTACAGACCAATTCGTATGCTCGCTGCTCCTCCTTATCACACATTACAATTTTACATACATACATACAGACAAATGCAAATACAACGTCTGTATGTCTGTACATTACTGTGAGAGGGGTCAATTAGCTGTCTTGCCCTTACCCAGAATACAATGCTCTCAGTCCCTCCTCCTTGGAGATTTTGACAAATGCATCCGTCATTCCACGATATCGCAGCTGCGAAAATGTTTGATCAATTTTCTGTCCTTGAACTTGCAGGCGAGTCTTTGTTGTGTCGATTGGAAAAGTGCCTGCATTAAAGTAAAAAAATGCACACACATGAGACAAGTGTTTGTTTACATCGGATTCAGGGTAAGCAATAAATAAACCCCGCAAAATCACACAATTCACAAATCTTTGCCGCTCATTGACCAACAACTTACCAAACTCGGCTGTTATGGATGCCATGCCGCCATAAACAAATGGCCGCCAGTCCTTGACTTCAGTCATGGCCCCAGGAGCAATTGCACCTGTTGAGTGATTTTAACGCCGTGGACACCGCCCTTTGATTAGTTAAAACAAAAATTATAAAATCACGCAACAAACGCCGTGCTCGCCGAAAACCAGCTGATGCTTGGCAAAAACAAAAAAAGAACAGGTGGCAATCTTGGCAACGGTGTGCCCGTTCGATACTATCGATACATTTGTAATGCACCCATAGCGATCGTTATCTGTGGGTCATCGGCTTATCGGTCCCATTTTCTTTTCTCTATTTGATTCTCGCGGCGCGAAACTTTAATGTGAATTTTAGTTAAATATTTAATTTGTTTATTCAATATTATTTCAATAAGCCCAAACCGTTAAAAACTTGCATAGCTCTAAATGAGTGTAACTAAGCTCATTGCAGAATTTTAAGTCCCTAGCTTTATGCAAAAAAAAAACAAAAAATTCCTCAGTGTGCACAAAAGAATCAAAAGTTTTGAAAGAACGAAAATTTTTTATATATGTATATCATTACAAAAGAAATAAAAAATGTATTTATTTATTGCATTTACCCTTTAGTAAAATAAAAAACTATGTAATTAATTAATGAAAATGTAATAACAATGGTCAACTTGATTCACTTTTAGCCGATATTTACAACTTCATACTAAACTCGAACGAGCTGCTTATCATAGTTCGTCTGTCCCCAGACACAGTAACTTTCTGATATACATATTTAAGATATATCATTATACAAAATATCATAACAAAATTGGTCTAAAAAACTGCGTCGTGCAGCAAATAAATTTGATATGCAAATTTGGTTGAATCTTAAATAAAATAAAATGGAATATGAAAAAAAAAATACAAAAATGGGAATTCCTAAGGTTCATCAGGGTTCTCTGGCCTTCGTATTGTTTATTGGGCTTTGTTTACTTGACAAATTCGACTAATTAAAATTTTAGCTTTGGCAAATTATCTTTGTACATACTTCGATTTTAGATTAAAGATTAAGAGGTATAGCCTTATACAAAATATGTATGCACACACATTTATATTTTGGTTAATCCACGTCACTCATTTGAAATTCAACCGCAGACCGGATCGTGAAAGTCGACGGCGTCACTGCGTCGGCAGCGGCGACGTCTGGCGTCTGAGAGTCGCCGGTGTTTTGAACTAGTTCGACATTGTTTATTGACTATGGGGCGAGACGACGACGGCGGAGCAATGATGCTCTTTGGGTTTAACCCGAAATGACAACGGAGACGATAAAAAATAAAACAAAAAGAATTTGGCAAATGAATTGATTGCCCTCATCTTGTGGATATAAAATGTAATTTAATTTCTATTATTTTACAGTTAATTTAATTTAACTGCACATTCCTTAATATTGTCAATTCGTCGCCTGTTAAGTGATTTTTGACAGTGGAGCGTGCAGGTTCTAAAACACAACGCGTGGGAGACACGCAGGTCTCTCAAAGCCATTAGCCACTGTGGACATAATCAATTAACAACAAATTAACTCTGCCACATTATGCAAATAATACCAGTTATTATTTAATGTAAGAGAAGTTCACCCGCATTTTAGTCCTTTTAAATTTCAAATTGTCGTTGGCTTTGTTTGGTATACTTAGTATTTTGGAATTTGGTATTTTACATCGAAGTGTTATCGCTATCGTAGTGTTGACTGCAATTGTCATTTATCGGCGGTTGAGTGAAAAGTATTTGAAAAAGATCGGCAGGATCAGCATCCGGTAGTTGCGGATCGAAACTGGAATTTAACATAATCAGCACGTCGTCGACATGTGTGGATGCAAAGTAGTGATCGTTGCACCTCTTTATATATCCTAACTTTATCCCCATCTCCATGATACTTGTTAATTGTTCCTTTAATTGACTTATGCCCTCTATGTTCAAATTGCAAGCTTGGAGCAGTTGATAAATTGTTACCGGTTCATTTAAAATTTTCAGGCATTTAACCAATTGTTTAATAGCTGAAACTAACACAGTTTTAGACATTATTGTCAATTAAAAAAAAAATGGCAAATACACTACACAATTTAGTAAAATAAAATAAGATTCTATAAATACTTTGAAAATTAAATTAAAACAAAAGTGAACTAGATAATACATTAACGTACATAAATCTTGTAAATAAGTCACACCACAGATTCTACCAACTGGAATTAAATTTATGAAGTGAGTTTGTCAAATAATAAAAACTTAAAGAACAAAAATTAAAATACTGTTCGCAGAATTTATTGTGGCGACTAGGAGACGGACGCCACATCTAAAATTCCTGCATAATTAGAGACAATCGCAGCAACATTTCGACTGGGAAATAAATTTAAAAAATTCAACTATGGACCGGTCTGGACGGTAGCGACGTCGGCGACGTGTAATAAAAACTTCACGCAACGTTCCGTCGAGCGATTAGCACATGGCAGAGACTGGAGCTGGCTCCAAGTCATACTCTTAGTCTTAGACTAAAGCTCTGACTGAGACGTGGAACTTGACTGTGGATAGTGATAAACAAAACCACTCAAACCGCTTGATGGATTATTGGCAATTTCTTTGGTGCCAGACTCTGGCAGAGAGTCAGACAGTCGGAGAGCTTCTACATACTTTGCGGATTTGGTTTTTCGGGGTTTTTTGCAAAGCAAAATACCAACAAAAAAGTAACGTGTTAAATATGCAAATTTAACTTAAATTAATTTATGAAGTCTGCTCCGATGTCGTTTTAAAAGAAATTTCTTTCTCCATCATTCAATACCTCTCACACAATTCTGGGGAATTCCCAAACAAAGTATAACATAATATTTGAAAATCAAGTGGCTTAACTCAAAACAAATAAACAAACAAAATAACATATTACAATTCCAATTACAGCTAGATAAAACAAATGAGAAAATAAGTTCATTTATTTTTGTCACATCTCTACTCGTTGCAACTTACAAAAATACACTTTTATTAGTAATATATATATGGGTATTTCCAGGATCGCGAACTCGACATTCGCACGACTTTAAATAAAAAAAAAAAATGGCAAAAATTCACATTTTCAAAAATGTTTTCTCACGTGTTTAATGCATTTTCCGAGTATCAACTCTATTTTTATGATAAAAGACAATCTTTGAAGACCTGTCGTTTTTTAATTATTTATAGAAAACAATGCATCGCGAACGCGACCAAAAATGGAAGTCATTTTTGACTTCATCTTGACAAATGCGAAAGTCTGCGAAATGTGGCGAGTAATTTGGAAGAAAATACTCTTAAACCATAATAAAATAATGCAGCTTTCCATTTTAGAAATAATTTTGATATGTAACTACCGTTTTATATATTTTACAAGTTTTCTTAGTAATTTGTAACGTGACATCGCGAACGTGACAAGATTTCCACCTAGGTTTTCCAAGAGTTTGTTCATCAAATTTTATTCTATATTCCGATATATAGCTCTTAGAACTTGTTTTAAATTAAACTTTCAATATTTTTCTATATATTAAAATGGTTTATGTTACAATCTTACTCCCTGACTTAGTGTAATCGTTAAAATACAAACGGTCCATTTTGAAAATCAATTTTTAAGAAAATAGGCAAAAATATGGAAAAAGTGAATTGATTCCAATGTAGAATCTATATGTTCATCCTATTGAATTTTTTCTAGCGTATATTGATAAAACAAATAACTTGAATACATTTTTGGAAGAAAATTTCACAAGATGTGAGTTTTTAATCAATTTTACGTTTTTCGTCGTGGTGGACCTTTTTCTGGAAATTCCCATATATTTTCACTATGTAATTTTATTACACTCTATTTCTGAAAAGCCACTTTCTGAATTTCAAGAATTTCGTAAATCAAACCAGTCTCAATTAGTTTTCAACTGTTTTGAACTGTCTCGTTCTCGTAATCAAGTGACCACGGAGAACACATGGTTACATTTCGAAACAGTTCTGTGATCATATGTACCTGACAATGTGTGATTCAACTGTATGCGGCACACGTCCAATCAAATGAATCAGTAATTAATTGTTCATTAAGTACGCAAGGGTCAAGGGGGGCAGGGAAGGGGGAGCAAGAGGAGAGAGGTATCAAAAACATGCTACTGTATGCGACTTAATACACAATTTATTACTAATTATGCGTCACGTCAAAACAAAAACCTAAAGTCCATAAATATTTATCAATTTGTTTTGTTTTGTTTTTTTTTTATATTTTTATTTTGTTGTGTTTTTCTGTGTCTCGTTGTTGTTTTTCTTTTTTTTAGTTACATTGACTGTCCAGCACGTAGACCAAAAATGAGCAATAATATTAAAACGAATAAACAATAAATCAGCTATAAAACGGCGGCTTGGAATGGAATTTTTTGTAGCATAGCTGCCTTCCCTTGGCCCCCTGGCCACCACCCGCCTCTACCCCTGCCCCCTGGCCAAGTCTTGTGCTAAAATGTTGTACCCGGTCATAATTAATAAATTCCAGCGTGCGCCGCTAAATGAATTCGATTTCAGTCTCGCCAGGCCAGGCCAAGGCAATGTCAAACGCAACGCCAAACACAACCAAACAAAAACAACCGACAACTGACAACCGGCAGCAACAACAACAGCAACAACAACAACGGCTAAACAACAAATTGACGTCACACGGTCGCCGTTGTTATCGTTGTCGAACTCCGGGCTTGGAATCGCCTGTCTCGACTCTGCGACTCTGCTGCAAGTGTGACATGCGTATCAAGGCTTCAAACGGGTTTAACGGGTATTCGGTGGGGGGGGGAGCTCCAAGACGCAATCAAGTGAGAACGAACCCCTAAATAACAACAAAGCTGGCAAAGTCGAGAGACTTTAATCAAAGCAATCCATCTCAATTGGGTTGCGTAAATGCACATCAATCAGTTTTAGCATAAGACTGATTCGAAACATACTTTATTTTACCTTATTTCTGCAAACGTTTTGTGATTTGATCGGAATATAACATTGTTCTTTGAAATTTCTACAACTCTCGCTATAATTCGCCCTGTTCTTAATTTGCTCGGGCAATGCCGGGCGTAAGTGAGTGGTATTTAAAGTCTGGTATGCAATAAAACAAAAACAGGCAGCAGGCGACTAGTTTCCATTAAGCGCTACGCCCCCTGGCGGCCAGCGGCGTCAACTTGGCGTCGCTCGAATGGGATAATAAGCACTGTTAGCAGGCACTGTCGTGGCAGGTTCATCAAGCTCTGTCAGGCCAATTTAACACACACTCTCAAGGTGGCTAAGGAAAAAAAGAAAAAGGCATTCTACAAGTTCTTATCCAACTAGGAGTTGCTTGAAGGCAGCAACTACTGTGGTTGTAAATCAAAATTGAACGCAATAGATGTCAATATTCTGCTGACTAAGCCTGGCCTGCCATAAAAGGAAAGCAAAAGAAGGCTGAATGAACGTGACGCCTCCAAGCAGTTGGACACACCCACGTGCAACCCCTAGAGCCAAACGGATTTGGATAAAACCCGCCGGCAAGTCGCTGCCATTTGAAGTGATCAAAACAATTAAATAAAACTGCAAAAATAATGCAGAACAATGGCGCGCCTTAAGCGTGGGAGAGCCATAGAATAATGGCGCCCAAACAAAGAGAGAGAGAAAGAGAGGAAGAGAACGAAAAAGCATTTCACTGACAAGGCAAGTTTGTGCATACATTTGTACTTACCTATGTATGTTATAAATATATAGTTATATGTATATTTGTTAGGTCTCCCCAAGATTTATGGTGCGTGTTGGGCTTCGGAATAACCCAAGACGCAAAAATGTGTGGCGAAAGAAGCGAAGCTGGCAAACAACGCAATCAAAAGAAAACATGTGCTTTGGAGCAGCGGCAGCGGCAACCCAGAGAGCAAGAGCGTAAGAAAGAGAGTGTGTGAGAGCGTGAGACCGATGACAGTCGCTTGAGCTGGCGCGCTTAAATATGAGCGTCGCTGGCGGATGAGCTTCAGTTGCTGACTGATAAGTGCCCAGTGCAAAGCTCAACAAAAATTCAAGCTCTAAAGACAAGCTTAAGCTATAAAACTACGTCTGTTTACGGCTAGTGAAAAAATATACATACAAAACAAAAATTGAGATAACAATTAATAAATAGAAAAAAAAAGTATCAAAATGTCCGCGGAAAAAGTTTGTGTTGTTATCGCGATGCTCGCCTGTCTCGCCTGCGTTGCTGAATCGGCTGTTTACTCTCAGCCGGCTATCATTCATACTGGTTAGTATTTAAAAAAAAAATACAGAAACTCCATTAGCTAAAAGCTTTCAATGTAACAGTTCTTTGCGAAGGAAGTGCGTAGATTGGAGAAGCAAACGATGATCTTAAAATATTGTTGATTTTGCTTCGATTAATTTAATAAAAATGTTAATATATGCGGCTAGCTGGTAGCTCGATATGTCACTTAATTGGAAACTTTTTAATTAAGTTTTTAATTAATTTCAGTCATAAACAAAGCCTTCACATAAACATGGTCAGATGCTTTGAACGATCTTTAGCAACAATAAAAAGCGCATAAAGCTGAAAGCAGTTGGCAGTTTCTCTGATTGATTTATGGAACAGGTTGAGGATAGTCTCTCTCTCTCTCTCTATTTATATATAAATATATATATACGCTTACTATACTCTTATTTATTTTGATTTGTTGACTTTTAAGAAGTTGTTATAATTTTAATCGTAACTGTTTGGCCAGACACTACGTAAGAAAGTTATTCCTTTTTTTATTGTTTTCATTTTATGTCTTTATACATTTTTTGATTTATATTTTGTTTTGCTGTTTTTGTTGACGTCAAAGAGAGATAGGAAAAAATTCCAAATCGCGCAAAAACCAAATTGGCAACAACAACTAAATTAGTTATTTGTTATTTTTCTTTGTACGATATTCGGTTTTTGGGTTTTTCGCATCTGCTAAAAATTAGCATAAGAAATGTGCTGATTTTTTTCTTTGTCTCTGTTTTTTTTTTTGTATTAATTTGCATAGCTATGCGGATTTGTGTTACAAAAACGTCGCAGATCTTGATAAAATAGTTTCTCGATTTGTTTTTGAAGGTCGTCCAACTACTGACCGGGTTTACTATCAGGAATAACTGACTAATTAATGCTTAAAAATAGGCGATGAGTTCACGCAAGTTTCTTTATCCCCAACTCAATTAGGTGCAAAAATGAGAAAGAAGAAAACAAGGAAAAAAAATAAATAAATAAATCGAAATAGATATACAAAATCTTTGAGATTGTACCGCCAGCGACCTGAATGGCAAATGGGTAGTACCATTAATCAAAACTTCGACAGCTGCTGTTACGGCAAATTCCAGCCGGCGGCAAATTGTTATAAATAAAAGCCAGTCAATTGTTTGCAATTACCACTTGAGAGTTGGCGATTTTATTTATAAATATGCCACAAGAGAGCTCTGAGTGTATTTTTACTTGGCTCCAATTCTGTTTCGGCATGACTGTCAAGTTCGTGCCTTGAGTCTTTTGTGAAGTTTGTGGCTTAAGTCTTTTAGTCAAGTCATGCCACAAATCATTTTGAAAGTAAGGTAAATACTTACGGATATTTATAGATATACTATAGACATATCTCAAGTCAGTTTGAGTGGGTTTTGCATATCGTTGTTGTAGTTAACTTCCTTGTGCATAAATATATATCAACATAAAGAAAAATTGCAGGCAGCTGTAATAAAGCAAAAACCACAACAGAAAACCAACTTCCGCTTTAACTGATTCACATTAACATTCACATTCTTCTTTATATGCATTTACAGCGCATCCAGGCAAATGCTTCGATAAGCTGACCAGACGCTTCATGCTCCCCGACAAGGAATACAAGCCGAAGGGCATCTGTGCCGCCATGACGTGCGACATTGAGGCGCGTCAGATCAATATCGAGACCTGTCCCTACATCGAGATGCCCGGCTGCGAGGAGCTGCCCAGTGACCTCAACTGGAGCTTCCCCAAATGCTGTCCACAGTTTAAGTGCGTCGACTTCAAGACCGGCAAGGAGTTTGTCGTCTCCGTCTAGGCGCTTGTCGCCCCTGTTGGGGGCCCAAATGGGGGGAAGGGAGGTTGCGGCCTCAACCTGAAACGTGATTTTACATAAAATGTATTCGTAGTTGTCTAGTATGGGTGTGTGTGTGTGTGTGTTTGTGTGCATTAGTTAGTTTTGTTTGTTTGTTTATTTTGTGTGAATGATTCATTTTAGCAGGCATAATTTATTTATTATTCCAATTTGTAAATAACAAAAACAAAAACACAATTTGCATAATTTCTTGTAAAACCTACTGATGATCTTTAATCATATCTCATGAGTGAACATAATATCTTCTTTAGCTTTAAAATATTAATTTATTTTGATTTATTCAAAAACACTGTATGCGATATTTGCAAATGTGACTAACTGTATAAATTGTTTAGTTTCTTAGTTGTATAACAAAAAATAAAACAATATATTTTTTATACTCAAATGTGCAATTCTCTTTAATTTTTGTCAAGCTTTTGCCCATTGTACCCCAAAAAAGATTCGAACATTTCGTCATGTCCATATTTGAGCATCTTTCTTTGCGTGACGATTCAATACAAACATCCACCGGTCTTACGCGCATATGGCTCTTTTTGGACTTTGCCAGAAAGTGCCGCCTTAGCTTGGTCGACTGATTCATCTTGGCCTTTAAATTGGCAAACATGGCACATTCCACACATAAAAAAACAAATACTCTAAAAGCGATCACCAAATACGAGCAAAAGTTTATTGTTCCCCCTTTCTGTAGCTCTGATTTGCATATTAATTTCGTAGCTCTAAAAATACACATGACTGCTTGTAGGAAACTCCAAAAATTTTTGCATCGGAAGTAGGTTGTAAAATCGCAAAATTGATGCCAAATGAATAACTTATGTATAAAAAAACAAACAAATAAGCAAACAACATTTAGCTGAGTCACAGCGCTACGAATTTTATTGCAAGCCAAGCAAAAGTCTGGAAAGTCTTTTACTTTCCAAATAACTCAAACAAATTACGACATTTCCTTTTACATTTTACGCGTTGGCAAGCTTTCAAACTGGCGCGTTATATGCAAACGTTTGCCAACACTGTTGGTCGTACCCCCACGTTTGCCACCCTGGTTTTCCAAAGTTGGGTCGATAAATCAACAATCGTACAACTGTGGTCGATATACGCGTGTTTGTTTGGGCGTTGTTTTTGTCGAAAAATTGTAATTTAATTTGTGTATTATTTGTTTTTAACCATTTAAGTTTTTAAAATATATTTACAAACAATGCAAGCGCTGGCGTCACTCACTATTCTGCTGTTAATCGCAGCATTCATACACGAAGGTATGTAACTGAAACATCAATTGAAGTAAACAAACGAAGAAGAAAAAGCAGCAACAACAACAACAACATAATTTGGGGCTCCTTTAGACAACAAGTGATTATTGAAATTGAATTCCCTTGAAATAGGTGCTGCCATTTGGTGCTATCGCTGCACTTCGGCCACACCCGGCTGCGCCGAGAAGTTCAACTGGCGCGGCATTGGCTTCCTGGGCGAACAATGCCCCGAGAGCAACGACATCTGCGTCAAGGTGACCGAGCGACGTGGCTCCCAGGAGACCATCACACGCGACTGCCTCAGTGCCCTGAGCTTCCGCACAGACATACCCGCGGACAAATACGAGGGCTGCCGTCCCGCAGCAAAGGACTTGCGACTGGCGCACTACGTCAATCACACGATCAAGGAGCACGACGTGAAGCGCGACTATTTCTCGGACACAACATTCTGCTTTTGCTTCCTCGATCATCGCTGCAATGCTGCCAGCGGCCTGGCCGGCGTCTCAGCTGTCTTGCTGTTGCTCCTAAGCGCATTCCATTTGCACTGAGCCGTACTAAAGCCAAAGTGCCTTAGAATTAACGACAGTTCAATTATCACTCGAATCTCGTCCAACAACATTCCGTCCACACACAAAGGATTTTTATAAGCAATTTACAATCTTACAATTTTTTGGTAGTCTCTATTTACTGAACTACTTATGCAATACACTTTTTACAATATAAAGAAAGAAAACAAAGTTGATGAAATCGTTGTCGTTGATTCAGAGCAGGCACTCGGGATTGGCCGTCTGTTTTGGGCCACGGTAATCGTAAGTGGCGACCTCGGGATGCCTGACCAGATGCTCAGCATAGGCGTCGGCGAGACGCAGACACTCGGCCACGGACAGCTCGAAGGGACGCAGTGTGTCCTGGACATCAGCCAGCTGGAAGAGTCTGTGTGTTGTCTCCTCGCGACCTTCCGGCGGCAACAGCGTGCTGTACCCACGGCGACAGTACTTCTGGCGCATGCTGAAGATGTGACGCATGACGCGCTCCACGAGCGGAAAGGGCAGCTGCGTCTTGGGCTGCTTCAGCGGAATCACCTTGACAACACCGACATCCACTTGGGGCTTGGGCACAAACGCCTTGCCCGGGATCATGAACTTGAGCACTGGCTCTGTCCAGATTTGTGACATTATGGAGAGACGACAGCGCTGTTCACTGCCCAGCTGGGCACAAATACGTTCGGCCACCTCCTTCTGGAAGGTGAGCGTCATGCAGGTGTCGTTTCGCCGGAAGGCGCCGCGTCTCGCCGCCAAGTCTGCATACCAATTGATGAGGAGGCGCGTCGAGATCGCAAACGGCAGATTGCCAATCAAATGGATGCGCTGCTCGGTGTTCGGCACATGCTGTTCGATGTTGAAGCGCAGTATGTCCTCGTGGTAGATGTCCACCTGCATGTCCAGCGGGCGGGCGCATTCGCGCAGCAGCAGCAACGTCTCCTTGAAGCGTGCGTCCTTCTCCACGAGCATCAGACGCTGAGGCTGGCGACGCAATATGGAACGCGTTATGCCACCGGGGCCAGGACCCACCTCCAGGACAATGTCACGCGCATCAATGCGACCTGCCGACTTGACTATCTTGTCCGTCAGCCGCTCGTCCATGAGGAAGTTCTGGCTGAGCTGCTTCATGGCCTGCAGCTTGTATAGTTTGACCAGATCCCGGATGCTGGGCAGCGGTGGCAATCGCACGCCGTTGTTGAGGATGCGCGCCGTTGCCTGGGACATCTGGAAAGCCAAGAGAATTACCAACTGATCCAAGAGGAATCGTTCAACACTTACCTTGATATTTTTTTGGTTCTACAACGATTTCAGAATTGTGTGTACAAATTGAATGAAAAAAGCGCTTAACGACTAGAGAGGATTAACAGTAAACGAGTTGTGGGAGCACCCTTAATTGGTGGTCACCTTCTTGGGCTCCTCGAAGTCGTCGAGGAACTTCTCCTGCTGCACCGAGAATATGGAGTAGCCGTAGATGGCAACCACTGAGAGGCCGAGAGCGCCGGCTGTTAACAAATTGTTGCGTCGCACGCGCTTCAATTTCTGCACACGGTCCAAGTTTTGTTCCTCGATCAGTTTCATGAACTGCAGCTGCGCCTTGTCGATCTTTGGTGCGGTTTCTCCGTACTTGATTTTGGGCGCTTGTTCCGATGCCGACATTATTATTTAGTTGACCTGCTTGACGAGAATACTTTTTTATGTTGAACAATTTTCTTTCGGCAACAATTATGAAATCTCTCACATGAACTGGCAATTGAAACGTGTGACAACCTTGGTTCGCAGATAAAGAGCCCCCGATAATTTTGAAAAGTTTGACAGCCCTGGTTCAAAGAAAAGGGTCGATAGGCAGTCAGTTATGGGCCTTTTTTTGAAAAGAATCCTCTATTTTAATTTATATTTTAGAATTCATCAATACAAATGTTCCACCCGAGGGGGCAACATTGAATATAATGATCACGTTAAGGTATGTAATCTATAAATTTAATTGTTTAATTGCCAAAAATTAAACAGTTTTGTGTGCTCATGTCATTTTTTGTATCAGAACGGTCGACATATTA